>JAXQQM020092936.1:0-101111 GCA_034641835.2 Pinus albicaulis
AGGTGTTGACGGGAAAATATGTCCGGCAAATAGTAGAGGATCTCCCCGGTAGAAAGTCCCAATTAGACCTTGAACCGTTTGGAGTAGGGATCCCGTCCAGGGTGTGGGTCCGACTACCGCTTAAGACACCTTCCCTTCGGTCTCAAAAGAACCTGATTGAACTTGCGAACACACACTTATTCACATGATACAGAATACATGACTGATGCATTAAACATGAATAAAACACTATGCGTAGCGAGGCAATAAATAAAGCATGTACGCCTAAGGAGATGTTGTTAGCAACACGTCTTTGGGGTACTGCTTGTAAGGTAGTCTGACCACAACAGAAATAGTTCTTTATGGCGAGATGTCCCTTTACTTTCTAAAAGATAAAACGAAATGCTAACAAAATAGTTCATTAACATTCATTAATAGAGCAAATGGTAAACTGAACATCATCAACACAAACACAGATAGCCATGATGCATAAATGATGCTATAAAGAGGGCAGCTTCATTAATCAAAAGATGTTCTGAAACTGTATAAGAAAATACACTTAGTGTTCACGCAGTAAAACACATCATTCAAACAAAGGGGTTTGAACAAGTATCTGTATTCACATGCACAAGAGTATAATCTTTCAATACAATGCAATGTAGCTCTTGAGTCTCCAAAAAAAGAAAAGCCCCTTTACAAGCTCCCGAAGGAGTATTTATAAAACAAAACCTACCCTTTGGGCTTCCTTGATCTTTCATCTTCCTGGCCGTTGGGCTGCCTTGCGACCTGCGACCTGAGCCATTGTTGTGACCTGCGACCTAGCTGCTGTTGCGACCTGCGACCTATCTGTTTTTGTGACCTGCGACCTGCCTGCTGTTGCGACCTACGACCTGCCTCGGTTGCGGGGTCGCAATTTGTAAGAAAATGAGAGAATGCGACCTTGCGACCTTGCGACTAGGTCCCTGGGTCGCGGGGTCGCAAAGGTGGAAAAACTAAAGATATGAGACCTTGCGACTTTGCGACTAGGTCGCTGGGTCGCGGGGTCGCAAAAGGTGGAAAAACTAAAGATGTGCGACCTTGCGACTAGGTCGCTGGGTCGCGGGGTCACGGATCGTGAAAACAGCCGCACATACGACCTTGCGACCTGCTGGGATTTGCGAGTTCTTTGGATTTTCGCCAGCATCTACTTGCTCTGAAAATTTCCCCTTGTTCGCTGGGAAAACTTTGGCTCTCATGTGCAAACAAAGTGGTTCCTCCTACAATAAAATAACACAGGTCACATATCTTCATGATGGAAATCATAATAATGCTAAGGGCATTTTAATCAATTGTAAGAATGAAAATAATAACTTAGACCCCTGTGTGGTCAAGACTTTGTCATCAGAGAGAATGTCATGTGTAGGCCGTCTCTGCGCTTCTTCAATCAGTATAATATTCCTTGGGGATTAGAGAGCAAAGGTTTTCGTGCAGCCCCTTATCGTGACCCTATATTGAAACTGGGCAGCAACGCCTTGGCTTCTTGATCTCGCATCAGGGACCTTTGGCAGGAGAAGTAAACCGTTCATGAAATCTTCCCATGAGCTAGCCAGTTGACCCTTTTGATGTTCTTGGAAGCATGTTGCTGCCAACCATCATGCACACACAAAACATGAGCTTTATAGGTCGCAAGGTTGCCACCGTCAACAAGTCGCATTTTTTTTATAGCTCTATAGACCTGTTTGAGGAGCCATATCTGACAACTCGATTTAGGTACCCTTTGCTCTAATGTGCTGCAGTTCCTGCCCCTTCGATATGTGGCCCAACAAGGACGTGCTCGAAATGATAAAATCTGCAAAGATTAGCTCATGCTTCATTTTAAATGTGGGTGCGATGATTTTGAGCCACCGGCACTGATAACGCTTCCGCTACGATTTGGATACCCGTGTGCCCTCCATGCATACCGCGCAGCTACTATGCATTCAATGGACATCTTCTTAGTGCATTCGATACATCAGTACATATATTCAGATATTTTAAGTTAGCTGGCCTTTCAATAGACAAACCGGATCCACGAGCTTGATGGGAACATCTACATTGACAACTGTGAGCAGGTAGTAACCGGGAGGAGCCATCGCAGAGGAGGGTGGAGTAGTTATGTGTTATTTGCCTTGGTCTTGACAACTTCCACGATGGCGAGTGAGGGCATTCTCTGGTGCATGGACTTTCCGTGCATGTTGAAAGGAGGGCCACATGCATGAAAATGCAATTCCTTGATCCAAAAGTCCGAAACAGATAAATGAACAATGTGTTTGGAGCCGTGCTTGATCTCCTTCGTCGAAAAGATGCAATGGCCGGTCCGTTTGGTAAACTGCCAGAAGTAATAAATTATCCGTTGCTCAAATGGTGCTGATTACAGCATATGCCGGCGTTATTCAAGCAGTCCGTGCCACCAATTACCACAAAATCCGCTTTCCCTGATTAGAAAGGTGGGGTCGCGTGGTCGGAGAATCTCCTCGGGTCGCGGCTTTCTATGGGCAAGTCATTCTGGGACCTTGCGACCCCGGAGGGGTCGCACAGTCGCAAGGTTGCATTTCATGCATGGGAGCGTATGTTGCGACTCTACGACCTCTGGACAGTTGCGACCTCCTCCTTGTTATCTCGCATGTTGCTTATTTTACTGTGCTTTGTTTAGGTGCAACGCTCGATTTACCATAAAAAACGGCAAATGCATACCAATTGCGTAGAAGCCTTTTAAAGAAAGTCTGTCAACTAGATGCGTTATATCCGATATTTAATACGGCATGTCGTCGATTTTCCGTTTGGTTTCGAATAGTATGTTTGAAACAACAAGTAAAGAGAACAAAGATCTCGGACCATCGATCACAGAGGTATGGTGGTTTTTGGGAGCACCATTGTCAAAAGGCGTGAGGTTTTTTGCAGAGTTATTCTTCCATGCAGACCGCACAAATGGCCTGCAATTTTTGTGAACATCTTCTGCAGTGTTAGAAGGTGAACAATCGGTCCCTTACACGTTATGCGAGAGCACATAACGCCTCTATTGGAGCTCTAGCGTTAACAACACCGCTTGCTTCATGGTGACCACGTTTACAAAAAAAAAACTTATCAACACGTAGCGCTCCAACATGACGTCTCTGTTTATATTCACGGCGCTATCATATAATATTTCCATGATGCCCGGTGTTTCCCGTTTCACTGGGCGATGGAGGCGTTATCCTGCGTTATCCGTCTCAGCTGATAGGGTTCTGAACCAGAACTTTTCACCGTTTAAGATAGTGGGTATGACTTTACGACGATGTCTTTGGTTGGGCTGTCATTGCCAGCGTGGCCTTGTAGTACCCTCCTGCTCGTAATTCAAACACATGTTTGACCAGCTCTAAATTGTATTATCAAACACGACCACCATGCATGCCTGTCCCAAGGCTAGACTTCGGCGTAGAAATATTTTCACCCATATATAAGTCTGTTTCATATTTTAATCGTAAGTTTTTGAACGCTGTATTTATATTTCTGCTCCCAACATTCACCACAGGTAGAAAATTGCGCTGAGGCTTTCACGTAGTCCTGCGATTTTTGTGATCATAACCGCTCTTTGTAGGTGTGCTATAAGTTTTGACTCCATGTTTGAACTGCCCCAATGAATACAACTCTGTCATAAAAATACAACGTATTTCCTTATAGCTTTGATCCGTGTTTTGATTTTACTGTTGTACGTATATATTTGCTCCAAACTTTTACGTAAGTCGAAAAAAGCTACCGAACCTTTGCACACCGCTCCACGTTTTAAAAATAAAACACGACCATTATATATTCACCCAATACATAGACTTCGGCATGGAAAAATTTGCGTCCATATATAAGTCTTTGGCTCCATGCAATGTAAACATTGGTTTCATTCCACCATTTCAATCTTTAAAGTTGACCATCTTATATATATCTGCCTCAAATGTTTTAACATAGATTAAAAAATCATATGTGTTTGCCCCTTGGCATAAATATACAACGCAACTTTGACCCCTCGCCTGCGCGCCCTTTATAATGTTATCACTTTGTTTTTCCCCGCAATTTCTTATGGCCTTGAAACCATATGGATTTTTCCTTGGTTTAATTGTATAAAACCATAACTTTTGCACCCACCGTGAAGCTTGGGTTTAATAAAAAAAAATTCTTCTCAAAGGTGCGTTTAGATATTGAAATTGTGCCAACACTATTAATGCGCCAATTGCCTGAACAATCAACCCTAAATCTCACCAACAAACCTACCTCTATACTTTGATGGATGATGAGGCACTGAAAGAAGCAAATTCAAACTGAATCACCAAATTGACAGAGATGAAATTTTCGATGCTTATCAAGACGCATTCGAAACCGTGAACCATTTCACTCAACTGCGAAAAATAGAAGAAACCCCTTTTGCTGTGCCATTGTATTGCCAACATCAACATGTGCACTTTCGCACTGCTGCCTGGCGCGAGAATGCCTTGAATGAGATCGTCATTCTCTAGAGAAATCTTCTGAGTCTGCTTGGTTCACCTGGGCTATACTTCGGGCTAGATTCAACGAAGTGGTGAAATATGTTCCTTTGCGTGCACCCATCGACATTGAGATGGTATGATGCAGGATCTGGACATTTCCAATGGAGCGCTTTAAATCATCTGGTGCGCACTAGTGAATAAAGCTTTTGCATCAGTGACATAGAAGTTCTTTTCTGATCAACGTGCATCACACCATCCTCTTTTTAACAGTACTGATCACTTGCTCCTGCTCCTCCCCTGTTCCACAACTTCGACCTCATCGTTGAGCACAATTTTATTACCCTTGATGTCATGACACGACTGAAGAGTTTGTCACCTGTGGGGTCGACCTATGTGGAATATTACAACATCATAATTACTCTTCAATAATGATGACCACAGATAAAACACATGAAACTAACAAGCTTAAGAGAAGTATTCAAACAACATGCTTAATGACCTACAGCAGGAGGGTTTTTACTCGTCAATACAGAAAAGGTTTCCATTCAAACGTATGCATGGCAATCTCATTACACATAGCACGACTGCGGTAAGAATGTTCGAGCATACGCTAGATGATCTCTCCCACATATGGCGTGATTGCAGCGACAGCATCAAGTCATGCTGATGAGACAACTCGTGAGGGGTCGGGGATAGGTCGGTGGGATGTCGTTGACTGCAGGTCAGGTGGAAGACTTTAACGCCTAAGCGAGCAGAGGGGAACCCGAAATTTTAAATATACCCAAAATTTTGGGTGGTGTTTGCAGCGCCTACAATAACTCATTAGAAAGTATTTAACCTTTCCTATATAAAACAAAGGACAAATCGCAAAGGAATAACACTAGCTAAAGGAATAAACTCGGTTAGATTTCTCAACTTTCAATTGTCCCTCATCATCCTTTTCCGTCTTGTAATACTTCTTCACACCCTAATAGAGTACTCAAGCATGGAACCATCCCGCAATTTATCCGCAGAGGTGCATTGTTGCGGGCAATATGGCTCTACTTGAGAACCTCGAAAGTATTCCCTCAGCTAACGTTACATATTGTTGAATGGTTTTCCATGCTTGGTTCCTCATTTATGATTTCATCTACAATCCCCCATGCCCAAAATGTGAAATTTCCATTCTCTTTAGATGAGGAGGTTGATCTCAAATGAATTATTCTCATTGGCAAGGTTTCCTTTGTTATTTATCGAATACTAGGACAAGTATTTGCATCCTTAGACACACAAACAAAATTTTAATGATATTTTGTTTTCTTCAATGTCAAGTGAATCCGCACAAAACAATCTAGTTTTCCTACAATATTGAAGCTTACGTATGTTAATTTTTTCATTGTCATTTCAATTGCCATTGGCAGAATACAACAATCCATGTTGCTAGCTTAGGAGAGTCTAGACATGCTACATGAACAACCTTCTGCTTATCAAGCCTCTAATGTTTCCTTCTTATTGATCCTCTTTGTCGTGTACTTGGAAGATTCCCAACACTCGATCGTAGAGGTGTCTCCATTCAGATGAATATCTACATTTTTCTGATTTTTTGTCCCATTTTCATTTGCAACAAGTTCATGGAATAAGCATCAACCAATGGATTTGTAAACCAAAAGCTTAGCACCATAAATTATCGAGAATTGATCTCTATGGAACTTTTTGAATTCCGCATGTTATTTTTCTTCTAGATTTTTTCCTTAGGCAATGGTAGGAGTTCCTCCCTAGCATGAAATCACTTTGTCATAAACAATAAAAAACATAGGCTCTTTGGCAATCTTCTGGCCCCATTTCATATATGTGTCCAACATAATTGCGCACATATTGATATCCAATGGGATAGGGATATCCGTCTTCCCCGAGAACTGCCCAATACGATCCCATGGTCCTTTGCATGTTGTTCCAAGAACAATAATCTCTCCAAACGGTCACGTACTCCTTCGTTTTCCATCTTCTCGTGGTGGAAGATTAAAATCAGCAACTGAAGCTATTCTTGCATCTTATATGCATAATGTAGGTTGGGTTGGCCTAATTTGGACGAAAGACCAGCTTTAACCGCTTTAGTATGCTAGAAGGTTCAATTTTTTCCCCGGAGTTCTAGATTTAGTTTCCCAAAGTTATAGATTTAGTTTGCTCTTGAAATCTGAAATAATGGGAAAAAAATTTAAATGCCTTGAAATTCATAATAATGAGAAAAAAATAAAAATTGTCACAAAAAAATATCACATTTAGTTCAAGTCTCATAACATTTTTCAATATTATAGCTTTAGTGGCTTCCCAAAAAGCATTTTGACTTCAATAAATTAAAAAAAGAAATATGCTTTTTAAAGACTCCGAAGGAAAAAAATGTTATCCTAAATAAGCTTTGTAAAAGCTATCCAATGTGATGTTTTAAGCTTGATTTCCAAGTGTTTTCGCCATGGTTGTTTTTTTAACTATTTCTCTCTTAGGTTATCAGAAAGCATGTTATTAGCTTACCTCCACTATGTTTATTTTTCATCCATTTAGAGTAATTTTTTATACAACTAAAAATTTTGATCATATAGATATTAATATTTTTTTATCATTTTTGAGGATTTTTTTGAAAAATCATTTAAAAGAGTATTATGGCTTCAACAATGTGATAAGCTCTTATCCATTTTTCAGCTTAAAAAAAGAATTTAAAAATTAAATAAAAATTATGATCATATAGATATTAAAATTTTCTTTTATCATTCTTATGTGCTTAAATTATTTTTCCTAGTATCCACCCAAAAATATGTGTGGGTATCTTGATTTTAAGGGATTCTTTAAAACATTTCTTTAATATTATTATTATTTTATTTATTTTAAGGATTTTTTTTAAATATTGTTTTATTATTTTTTTTGGTGCTATGGAGCTTGTATCAAGTTGTTTTATTTATTTTAAGTTTCACTAAAAGATCCATTAAATATTAAAACATAGCTTTTGGTCATTCTAGGCCATTATTTATTTAGTGTCTCATATTTTGAGTAATCGTTGTACTGCTTATTCACCTCCTATATAATAAATGGCTCACTTATTTTTGTCTATTTTATGGTGTATTTAGATTAAATGTTTACTTTGTTGCAGCTTCAATTATTGTTTTTTTGTATTACCGCATTCTCCCTTTTCGGGATATTACATGTATCAAGTTGTTTAACATATGTTTGTTTTATTTATTTAAAGTTTCAATTAAATATTAAAAGATTCATTAAACATTAAAAAATGGTTTTTGGATATTCTTACTTACTTTTAGAAGTTTTGGTTTTTGTTTAAACAAGTTATGTGGTGTTGCCTTTGTTTACATAAACATGTGCATGGAGAATATGTTCGCACTTTAAGAGTAAGATATCGTATAGGAAAAAACTCTAAATTCTGGACAAATTATTCTTTCATCACAAAGGAAATATAACATCTTACTTTATTGAATTACTAGAATTAGAAAAACTGAATTTAAATTGCTTTTATTTCATTAGCTAAATCACAATAATCAATTACAAGAATTAGAGGAATGAATTAGGGAGAATCAATTTTAAATCGTTTTTTATTTCATTAACTAAATTATAAGAATTAGAAAAATATAACTTTTTAAATATTTGAATGAATTACATATTTCATAATAATTCTGAGAACGAGTTTTTGAAATTCTTTTCTTTAAGAGAAAATTGATTGAAATACAAAAAAAAAGTTTATTTTCCAAAAAAACACTATGAAAAACATGGAAGATAGTAACCCTTAGAAGACGGAAAACTATTAATCCACAAAAAGAGGATAACGTTCCCCGCCCACCCTTATGAAGGGAGAGCCTATTATTTTTTGCAAAAGGAAAATCTAAAATTTAAGCTTTGAATATATTTTGTCATTAGAGAAGTTTTATGCATTTTAATTGAGGAAGTCTATTCATAAAAAGTTATCTGATAATGTTATAAATGATAATGTTATAAATGATGGACTCTCAAAGAATGTGACAACAAAAAATCCGATAGCATTATAAATGATAGGACAATCAAAAAATGTGACAACAAAAATCTGATAGTGTTATGAATTGATGAGACTATAAAGAAATGTGACCACAAAAAATAAAATAATTTAATACAATCATGCATACCTTTTTACATATTACATGTCATATATTGTATAGGAATAAACCATACTTACTAAAGACTAAGTTTATTTTAATTGTTTTAAAATATTATATACTATTTTTATTTTCAATGTACTTTAAAATGCAAAACAATGCAATACATGTCTATACATTCCTCAAACAACTTTTCCAATTAAATAAACTTATTGTCCTCTCGTTCACACCTTGTAGGGCAGTTGTACACAAAAGATACCGTGTAACATTCATAGGGCGACAAGCTCACATGGGCGGCATACAAGTCAAGTCCGTCCTCCACGGCAATAGTTATTGAGATATATTCAATAATGTCGTTACTAGCTGATACATTGGCAATTTGCTCAGCAGATGGCTCAAGCGGCCAAATTTCCATTTCTGGTTATTTCATATCGATAATTTGCTCAGCCCATGTGGACCCGGATCGGATTTTCTTCCAATATTTTGAAAAATAACTCTATGCAGGGGACTGTTCATTTTGAAATCTAAATCAGTTACTGTAGCATTTTATGGGGCATTTTGCTTTATGTTATCTGTTGTTCACAACAATGCTGTTCCTCAATGTAATATTAGTGTACACAATCCTCTGTTTTTTCATCTATATACCACAAGAGGAAGGTTATTTGTAAACTGTCACTCGGCAATACTTTCACCTGATTGATGTAGGAGAATACTTTTTTAGCTACCTGTAATAGAAAGATGTTTTTTCTTATTTGAAAAAAGAAATTGCTCAGACTACGGCTCACAATTTTCATTTCTGGGTATTTCAGTGGCTATGATAATTGTGTAACTATAGCAACCGAGAGTCCCCAGTATGAATTGTCGGATCAGATAGGGTGCACCGACCAACAAACTTATACCTATGTTAATGCTACAGCGTTTAGGGAAAACCTGAATGGTGTTTTGGAATCACTCCACTCAAGCATTTCTCACGGCTACGCTGTTTCCTTTGAAAACAAGGCTGGAAAAACAGATCCTGCCTTTGCTATTGCAGTGTGTCGGATGTATCTAAGCACAAGTGAGTGCCTGGGATTGTGTTATGGAAGCGGCGAAACTAATAAAAGAAGTGTGTTCCCAATCTAGGTGGTGTTCGGGATTCATCTGACGGTTGCTTCATCCGATATGAGAATTCTGTAGTAGTTTTGAGAGGATGACTGTGGATAAACGGGCCGCCCATTACTGTGCCTCCACAAATGATAGAGATCCTCAGACCTTCTCTAAGAATGCTAAAGCCTTATCCGCCCAACTGATATCAGACGCTGCTGCAAATAACAGTTATGCCGTTGGGAGCTCTAGTGATGGCTCCCTATATGGTCTCGCTCAGTGTTGGCCCTACCTTTACAACTAGTAGTTGCCAAACATGTTTGGCAGCTCGAACCTTTTACTATCATGTATTCGCCAGCAAGAAGGTCGAGGTCTCGAGACGGGTTGTTTTATGCGCTACTCAACTTACTCGTTTTTCTCCGATAACCAGACTTCCAGTACGAGATTTCTTAGCTTTGCTGCACTTTTTTCCTTTCAATTATCATATGCAATCTTTATGGATTCACGGAATATGGATTTATTTTTACAAAAAAAAAAAAAAACGCTGATCCTTTTCATTGATAAAAAGACAGTACATAGTTAATTTTTTATATCATTGTTCACTGTTTTAGGGAGGTTTTATACCAAAGTTATAACAGTTCCCCTGTCAAAATGGCATACATATTATCACCTATAAATCTGAAAAACACAGATTGATTGTCTTGTAGATCCTACATTAATCCCAAATTATAATAAGATGTTCAGTTCGATATACATGCATTCCTTCTGATGTATCTGCATTGGCTAATTGTATGCCGCATTTTCCTGAAATGATCCTGTGTCTATAAAAAACAGGGAGACAACCTAAACAGAGTTGATGCTTCCTGGAATGCAGATGGCAGTTCTGTTGATAGGTTGCGTAAAAGATTTTGCTCAGCTTCCATTTGATTCTTGTTTTAGACAATAGGTCGGCCATCTGGTTCTGTTCTTCGTAAATGTGGTTGAAATTGTCTTGGCCTCTAAAGGAAGCTGACAGAAATGGATACGCTCCATCCAGCTGAAGAAAATAGATGGCCGGAAATTAGAGTGGTTCCCGTTGAATTTTCAGAATTCCAAACAATAAAAACTGCCTCTTTAACACAAGAGAAACTAATTAAAAATTTTCACCGACGTATTTGAAGTTTCATATAAAAAAAATTTCTATTAAAAACTGTTACGCATTCTTCCCTAAAGAGGGATTTACAAAAAAATCTGATCGGCTGCAAACACAACCAGAAATCACTCGTCATTCATCGGAAAACGTATACCGCTGTATATCCTCGTTTCTCCCCAAAACACTTTGCCATGTTTTTCATACGTTCGTTTATTACAAAGCAAACATCTCTCCTCGTTTTAACAATACTCGCCGTAAAAAAAACATTACAATTACCGTTCGTTTTTTTTGAATGCGCTCATTGCAGCATCAAAAACATTACATAAAATATGGCTCGTCGCATATATCAAAACAGAAAATATCTCATAAAAATATCTCTACCGTTTAATGCCATTTATTGACATTCAAATAACCAAATTCACCGCTTAGAAATCTTTATGGCTTTATTAAATTTCGTTGCACCGCTTTGAAGTAGCATTGATGTCCAATTGACTTTCCGCACTTCGATTTTTCATCCCGCATCGCTCGTGCACATTCGTATAATAAAACTTAGCTCGTCGATTTTCTTTTTTTATTTACACTCGCTCGTGTAATAAAAGTTACACTTCACGGCCTTTACAATGTGCCGGGCCTTTAATATATATGTGTTATATATATTAAAATAAAACATATAACATTTAAAACTTATTAAAACCAATCATATAAAAATGCCGTGTAAAAAAACATTTAACTCCGCGGTCATTTTTTTAATATATAACATATGGCATATAATATATGTGGGCCAAATGATGACGTAGGCACCCGGCATCTATTAACCTGTTACGTACTTTCAATGACCCCTCGCGGAATTCTTTTTACCATATAACATATGGGCCCCCCGCACACGTCAAGAAGTCCGACTTGCAGGCTCCTCCGCTGCTCCTGATGGACCCCCTGGACCTGGCTCGCCGCCCCGTCTCTGCGCTGGTAATTAATTCCAACACTCCCCCCAATTTCAACCGCCGGGTTTTCTCGCATACCCAAGCATTCCCCGAAATATTCAAAGCTTTTCTCGTCAGAGTGGCTTTGTGAGGATATCTGCAAATTGATCCTCCGTTTCCGCAATGCCGCAAAACAATCTCGCCATTGCTTACCAATTCCCGTATGAAATGAAACTTGGTGTCAATGTGCTTTGTTCTTTTATGAAAACAGAATTTTTAGACAATGTGCAATAGCCGAGCTATTGTCACAAAATATCACTGCCTTACTCAAGTTTCAAGCATAAGCTTCTCAACATTTTTCTCATCCAAACTCGCTTGACACGCCGCTCGCCGTAGCCGCCACATATTCCGCCCTTCGTAGACAATGCTACAACGGGTCGTTTCTTAGAAGCCCATGAAATGGCTCCCGAACCCATGTGAAACATAACCGAAGTGCTCTTCCGATCATCAACACTTCCACCCCAATCACCGTCGTTGTATCCAACTAAATCTGAATTTCAAGTAGTATAAAAAATACCAAATTTCTTCGTGACTTAATATACCTCAAAATCCTTTTTGCCGCTTGCCAATGTGCATCCTTTGGCTTTTCCATAAACCCGGAAATCAAACTAACAAGATGTATTATGTCCCAACAGAAGGTGCTCAAATACATAAGGCCGCCAACTATGCTCGTACAAACTAGGATCAAATCCTTACCGTTGTCCTCTCCGCCGAGCTTTAATCCCATCACCGTGGGAGTGATTGTCGCTTGCTTTCCCGCATGTTAAATCTTTCAAGTACCTCATTAACATATTTCGTCCGTGAGATGAAAATCCCACTTTCATCTTGTTCTACTTCTATTCCCAAGAAGTATCTCAACAACCTATTAATGTCATTTCAAATTCTTCCTTCATGACTGCTTTGAAATGTTCAATAAGGCAATCATCATTACCTCAGAAAATAACATCATCAACATACAAGAGCATCACAATCAAAATTTTACCATCTTGTTCTTTGATGCAGAGGGTGGGTTCTCCTCACACTTCTCGTAGGCAAACCATTTTCCAGATATGAATCTATCCTATCGTACCACGCTTCGCGCTTTGCTTCAAATTTACAAAGAGCTTCTTCAACTTACATACCTTGTGCTCTTGGCCTTTCTTTTTCATACCATGAGGTTGATCAATGTAAACCTCTTTCCATTAACACTCCATTCGTAAATGCTGACTTCACGTCCATTTGGTAAACTTTCCACTTGTTTTGTGCTGCTATGGACAACACGGCTCTCACTCGTTTCCATTCCCGGCAACCCATGGCGAAAGTTTCCTCTTACAATCAATGCCATGTTTCGCTTATAGCCTTTGACAACAAGCCTTGCCTTGTGTCTCTCTATCTTGCCTCTCGCATTACTCTTGGTCTCAGAGACCCATTTAACACCAATGACATCTTTACCTTTTGGGAGTTCAACCAAATCCCAAGTTTTGTCTTCCTTATGGAATTTATTTCCTTATCCATAGCTTCTATCCATTTCATCCTTGATGGCTTCTTCGAAATGAACAAAAAGATCATCAACATGACAATATAAAGCAAAATAAAGAATTGATACCTTCATTAGCTATATCTTATTCATAAATCTCTTTCAAACTTCCTAATTTCACTTCTTTCGCAGGTGCATACACTTGAAGAAGTACTTCTGAATTTCTCCTTGTGGTGTTTGGAGAAGCACTCTCATTTCTCCTCAAGGGTGTACTTTGTGGTGTTGTTGCTGGCCGTTTGGGGATGGTTTCAGCCAACTCATCATCATTATCATCATGAGATAAACAGTTGCTTAACATTCACTGCTTTTCTCTATGCTTCCATCCAAGCCTTCTTCAATGAACTGACATTCTACTACAAGAAACTTCGTCGGATGGGTTATATAACTCGTATGCCTCTGATTCCCCACCGTATCCAATAAAAATACATTTCTCCCTTGTCATTCAACTTCTTCCTTAGCCGATCCGAATGTGTGCATAAGCCACACATCCGAAAACCTTCATGTGCGTGACACTTTGCTTTGCGCCACTCCAGCTCCTTCCGGCACTTTGTTCATGGACCGTTTTGTGTGGGCACCCGTTCAAGATATACGCCGCACAATGTACACGCCACCAATAATCATTCGGCAAATGCTTTGCCTTAAGCATACCTTCATGTCCATTATGTTCTGGCTCTTCCTTTCGGCCACTCCATTTTGCTGCGGTGTATATCTAGCCGTAAACTCACAAGGTATTCCATTTTCTCTACAAAAACGTAGAAAATCTTTAGATATATACCACCTCCTCTATCAAGCCCCAAGACCTTGATATATGCCCACTCGGTTCTCAACAAGTGCTTTGAAATTGCGGAATTTTTCAAACACTTCACTTTTCTTTTTCAAAAAGTAAACCCAAGTTTTTCTTGTAAAATCATCTATGAATGTTAAGATATAGTGGTCAAGCCAAGTAAGTGATATGGAGTTTGCATCGGTCCACACACATCCGAGAACGATCTCTAAGGGTGCTTTTGCCCTTATGCTTTTCCCTAAGGAAATCAGGTTGTTTCCCAAGAATACAACCCTTCACAAAGGTCGTCCGTTTCTCTATCAATGGTAAACCACTTACCATTCCTTTTTTGTTCAATGTGATTAAGACCTCCAAAGTTGAGATGACCGACCCCAAGTGCCATAACCAATTATCATCCTTTGGTTCGCTTGAAACGTCTCCTCGTGCAAATCACGTTTCTTCACCATTCTTCAAGTCCGGCCTCATTCCGAGAGGAACATCCCGTTCCTTGTCATCTTTACTTCAGCAATACACCGTTTGCCGGGTGGTTTATCCATGATGGTACAAACATCATTATCAAAGAAAACATTATACCCTTATGGACAAGCCGTCCAACACTTAAGAGGTTACACTTCATTCCCGGAACATAATAAACATCCGCTATGGTTTTTGCACCTAATCTTAAAACATTTACATCTCCTTTTCCCATACCGTAAACTTTGTTATCGCTTCCTAGTGTGACTTGTGATCGCACACTTTCATCTAACATAGAAAACATTGCTAAGTTTCCGTCATATGGTTACTACAAACTCTGTGGAGTTCAGAAACCATAAGTCTTCAGATTTTTCTTCACCTATATTACAAGCTAAAACAAATTACTTCGTCGTTATTTTCTTTTGTGAAATTTGCAATTAGTTTTACTTCTCATATCATTCTCCGTCTCTTTCTTTCTACATTCATTAGCATAATGACCATATTTTCTACAATTATAATATCGGACATTGGACTTATCATACCTTTGTCCTTGTGCATTCCCGCTCACCGTCTGGTTGGCCGCCTTGGCCTCGATGTGCCGATTTGGATTGCCGCCCCTTCCTTGAGCATTTGCCGGACTCCGTTCCTTCCACCGTTCGGCTTCCCGCCTCTTCCTCTTTTGCCTTGCCCTCTTCCTCTTCCGAAAGACATCTCGGACTTAAAGTGATGTTCAAGAGATGAGTTCTCACTCCTACCCAATCTCTCGTTCATGGGTAATCAAAGGATGCAATGTAGTTCATCCACCGGAAACTTTGTGAGATCTCTTGTCTCTTCTATGGTGGTGACAATCACATCGACCAGGGTAAGCTTCTCAAGAGTTTCTCCACAATCCTCTTGTCCTCAAGAGTCTCTCCATGAGATCCGATTTGTGTGACCATTCCAATCACATGAGTGAAGAATGAGTCAATGTTATCTCACTTTCATACAGAGAGTTCAAAGTCTCTCCTCAAAGAATCGAAGTTTTGTCGTCTTCACTTTCCATACCCCCGGAGTAGCTGGCTCCCGAGAGTTTCCCTACGTTTGAATGATTTCTTGGTCGCCGCTATCCTTTGGAAACACACTCATGCATCGTTTGATACAAGAAGAAAAGAGCCTTGGCATCTCTCTTCTTATTGTTCTTCAACTGTTTCTCTTCTCGCTTGATTTAACATTAAAAACTCTCGTTTTCATCTCATTTAATTTTTCAAAGCCATCCTCAACTAATTCCCATAACTCTTGGGAGACAAAATAAAGCCCTCATAGTTATCGACTCGCAGGGTCATAATTCTTTCCATTGAATCGTGGGAGATGGACATTTCCCAAACTCATACCCGTGCTAGAACCTCGCTATCTCCGCACTTCTAACTATGATAAAAAACTTGTCTCTGTATTAAAATAGCTCAATCGTTTTGCAACAGTAACACAACAAATTTTATAGAGAAATACCTTCGAATTCTTCGTCGAACCTTCACTCACGGAGAGGTTGCCGCAAAAACGAACTCGTTCCTCTCGGCCTTATTTGATCTTCAAATAGCTCCGGATCGTTCCGATACCACAAGTGAATTTTCGAATTCCAAAACAATAAACCGCCCTTTTAACACAGAAACTAATTAAAAAATTTTCAATGTATTTACGTAGTTTCACATAAAAAAAATTTCTATTAAAAAAAACTTGTCGTTGCTGCATTCTTCCTCGTGAGGATTTACAAAAAAAACCGACCGCCGCAAACACAGCTTCGTAAAATCACTCGTCATTCACCGGAAAACGTATACTGGGCCAGATATCCTCTCGTTTTCCCAAAACACTTTGCCATGTTTTTCATACGTCAGTTTCTTATTACAAAGCAAACATCTCTCCGTTTTTAACAAATAATACCGTCAAAAAACATTACAATTCTCTCGTCTCTCGTTTTTTTGGAATGCGCCGTCGTGCATCAAAAACATTACATAAAATATGGCTCGTTTCTCGTACATATCAAAACAAAAATATCTCATAAAAATATCTCAGCCTCGTTTAATGCCATTTATTGACATTCAACAACTAAATTCACCGCTTAGGAAATCTTTATGGCTTTATTAAATTTCTGTGCACCGCGAAGTAGCATTGATGTCCAATTGACTTTCTCGCACTTTGATTTTTCATCCCGCATCGCCGTGCACATTCCCGTATAATAAACCAGTCATTGCTCTTTTCTTTTTTTATTTACACTTCATTGCATAAAAAAGTTACACTTCACTCGCCTTTACGCTTTCGGGCCTTTTAATATATATGTGTTATATATATTAAAATAAAACATATAACATTTAAAACTTATTAAACCAACTATATAAAAATGCTGCAAAAACATTTAACCCCGCTTGGCCATTTTAATATATAACATATGGCATATAATATATGGGCCACTGATGATCGTGAGAGGGCAATTCCGGGGCATCCACAACTCCGCCTACGTACTTTCAATGACCCCTCGCGATTCTTTTTGTTACCATATAACATATGGGCCCCCGCATAGCGCCGGCCAGTCCGACGGGCAGGCTCCTCCGCCGCCCCGCCTTGATGGACCCCCTGGGACTTGCCTCCGCCGCCCGTCTCGCGCTGGTAATTAATTCCAAATGTGGCCGACCCAATCCGTAATACGTTTAGCATCTTCATTTAGAACTATATTATCCAAACCCGCCCAAGACGCAAAAAATAATATACCGCAAAGAGAAATCACCTCTACCTCTACTATTGATACCGTTCCCATTCCGTTTAGATGTGATACCCATTCCACTATATGTGATAGAATTGATCCGGCTCCAATGAAATGATGGCACCACATCCCAAAATTTATTCGTACATGCACCATCAAATGAACCTTGACAGTCTTCTTGATGTTCTCGTATGGTATCTTCCCTGACTTAGTTCGAGTCTTCTTCTCGTCCTCGTCTCGAATGTGTAATTTGTCGACATATAGTTGCAAGATGTGTGGTTGAAAACTCGCATGCAAACTTTCTTTCTACTACAAGATTTGGTTTCGATCACATGAAGATACGCCTATTCGACCAGAATTGGTGATTGTTTTCGTTTCCTATTAGTGGCAATATCGATGAATCCAACACCTGCCGTCGGGGAAAACGTCATCCAAAATAGTGTATATTTTGTTAGGAAGCATTGGGGGAACAACATTATGTTAATCGCCTGTATCAAGTTCGTCGATGTATCAGCATCGAAAGGCCAAGGTCGAACTGCATGATTATATTTTCTTTTACCGTGCTTCCGGTGAGTTTTTTAACTTGGTCGCTTTGAAATGTTATGACAAAATTTCGTGATGGTGCTATACGTATCAAAATGTAACCACAAGGGGCACTTGAGAACGTTCTTTTCGACTACGAGGTTCCGAGAGACTCCACCGGAAACTTTGGATGAGGGCAACATGCTTGGCAAAGGAGGATCTTGAAGTCTATAACGTATAATTTTGAACCCGGGATTGATGGGTTTGTCAAATTTTTATTTCAATAGAAAAAAAAGCTAGTTCTTTATATTATATTATATTAAAGGTAGTACGTCGCCTTTCAAACTTTACATTCTTAACGATACGTTCGATCTCCCACCGTTCATCTAAATCAATACATCATTACGTTCGCATCTCCCACCGTTTATTTAAATCAATACACCATTTATGCTATTACAAAAACACAAAATGCACATTTAAACAAAACTAAGAAACAGAGGTTCCGTTCAAAACTAATCATCCGCTTCCTTCAATCACAAAAAGTGCCACTTTAAACTTAGTCTATCCTCGCATTTTTCATTCCATCACTCCGGCCTACCTTGCAAATCTTAGTTTTCTTAAAATAGAAGATGTTACCCGCATTTACCAACATTCCATGATCATGGAAAGCATTGACAAAAAAAAACTTACTACTTCTTACCTACAGGCTATACTTCTTTCCCGAAAGGAGATCGTATCGCTTATACCATTTTGTTCTCTATACAGATGTTCAAAACTAACATTAACACAGTCCTTACCAAAGCGAGTCATTGAGTTGTTTAGATAGGTAGATCGTCATTGCAACCTTCAACCAATCAATGCCACCTTTTGCATTTCCAAAGATTTTTATCTCTATACCCAACCACACTCAAGAAGAATCGCCAGCCCATAGCGCAATAATTTCGGCTCCGTCGTTGGTTCCTCTTACCCCCGCACAAAAAGTGAAAAATACTTCCTTTTCCAGGACATACATGACAAACATCCACATCCAAAGGTCTTCATTAACACATGCTTCTTCAAAGAAACCCACAAGGAACGTTTTCCAAATTTCCTCGTTCGAAGTCGCCGTGGCCTTACCCATCCGTACGTACCAATTTCCTCATGGAAAAGGGTCACCGTTTTGTTGATGCCCTCATGAGTATCAATGTTCTTCTGCTCAAAATATATGCTTGTTTGCACACCGATTTATAATGAGTTTGGTGAGCAGTAGGAAGACTTCCCGATGGAAGGGTTGTTGTCACACAAGAAATCGAATGGAAGTCATGAGACTAAAGGCAGAGGAGTTCCTTACGTGGCGGAACCTCCCCGACCGTCCGTCACCGCAATCTTGTTCGTTTATTGGGATGTTGCACGCGTGGGGAATAAACGCTTGTCAAGTTTATGAATTTATGTTAAATAACGGTCTTCACAAGTATTTGTTTGGTATGTAGATAGATCCAATTAATGTTGATTTCTAAGCCTATGTTTTTAATTTCTCAGGTACCAAGATTATCTAATTGAATTGAAACATTTACTAGCTAGGTTACCCCATCGTAGCCGTTAATTTCAGCATTAAGTGTTTTAAATTTCCGATATTGTGTTTAGCCCTTTATTGTGTATTGAGGGTTTCGATTATTATTGTTGGAGGTAAAGGGGTGAGAGAGTGCGAAATAGTCTAAACCGGGAAACCGTTTAGATATTATAGTTGGCACAAATTTCGCCGAGGTCTCAGAGACCGCACGAGGATTCGAACATGCGAATTATACATAGAGATATCAAATGTGCAAATATACTTTCGTACAACCGTATTTCACCCTAAAATAGCGTATTTTGGAATGGCAGATTCTTCCCTAGATGGTGAAACCTATGTTTCTACCGTAGTTGGAGGAACAATGTAAGTTGTGCAATTCCTCTCAAAATAGTAGTTTTTAGGCCTAGAACTCGGTATTAATTTATTGTTTGCACGAATTTGTTACAAGGCAAAGGCTACATGGCACCCGCAGTATGCCGTTGATGGGCAATTGTCGGAGAAGACTGACGTTTACGCTTATGGGATCGTGGTTCCCGAGATCGTGACTCCGGGAGAAAGTGATAACATTGCCGTAACCGATGCGCATTCTTTTGGAATGGGTCCGTCTCTGCTTTAAGAAATTGTCTATCAGATAACTTTGGTTTATAATTTTAACTAGACGCTCGTCAATTAAAAGAAAGAGCTTCAATGAATATGCTGCAGGTTTGGAATAACTATAAGCAAGGTAATGCTTTGGATATTGTTGATCCAAGGAGGGGCAATACCCAAGAGAACAAAACATTAAGGGTGATCACAATAGCACTTCTTTGCACCAAAGGTTCTTGGGGATAGCGGCCTCCTGCGATGTCACAAGTTGTCTCCATGTTAACCACCGATATAGAGATTCGTGTTCAGCCTACACAACCAGCTTTATGTATGCTACCGCGTACGTACCGCAGCTTCGCGGCCACAATCAATTCTAAAACCTCAACTTCTCGCCGCTAAGCATCCAGACTCGTGAGTACCGCCGACGTGTAACCTACTCCGGAAACTCAGTACCGCCGCCCCGACTCCCTCGCGTTGCTGTGGATCTAAGTGACCGTGTCTTTATTTCCTCGTTAGTGTCCGGATCTATTTGCGCAAGCATGATGTCGCAAGAAATCACCTGTAAGTACATGAATGTTTCAGCGGCCTGAGCAAATTGTTGTATTACATGAATGTTTCAAAGAGTCTTGGTGTCCGTGTATTGGTTGGGAGGATAAACATAACGATATATGGAGAATATATATAATTTATATATGGAGAATTGGTTAAGTTATGCCGCATGTTTGAGAAATAGTGTATAATAGCTAATCGATCACACTCTTGTAACATATTAATCACTATCGTTAGAGGGAAGAAGGATTATTGTTTCAAATTCGATCAGATCCAAAAGTTTCAAGGCTCAAAGAAGCTACAGGATATTGACATTCTAGCTTTTCTTTGTTGAAAACTATCAAAATTCTTGGCATATACATGCAAAAGAAAACTCTCCAACTTCCGTGCATATATATTCGTCAAAAGATAAATGTTGAAATATTAAAGCCACCTATGTGCCCCGGAAAGGTAGAAACATAGTACAAAGGGGCAACAGAGGAGCTATGGGTAATAACTCGTCCATTCAAGAGAAATGGAGAAAATTGTAAGGATGAATTTAATCGTTTATGCATGTACCGAGTTTGCAAGAGATGAAGTTAATGTTTGATGGACGTAGCCGTTTTTGCGCAGAATGAAGATTTTTGTGGTTAAAAGCATGCCGAGATCGCAGTTTTATTTAAGACAAGCCATTTCGGAAGCCGTTAAGTCCTCAACAAACGAAATTGAAGAAAATGTGTTTAAATGGAAAAGTTCTTTAAGTTTTGAATGAGACACGTGATAGTGGTCCCCACACTTCACTACCAATCGGAATCGCAGTTTTACTTGTAGTGTCTTGTTGACGTGAAGAATCACGATGCGATGCGATCACAATCGGCACCTAAAATCGCAGCAGATATGTTTTGAAGTTCAAGTGTCTTGTTGATATGATTGTTCCGATGCGATGCTATCACAATCGCAATCGCAAATCGCAGCAGTATGTTTTGAAGTTCAAGTGTCTTGTTGATATGGATTGTTCCGATGCGATGCGATCATCGCAATCGCGCAATCTCAATCGCAACATTGCTTATTGCGCAAATCGCAAAGCTCATTCTACCAAGTCTTATGTTCGATCACCGATTGTGGTTGTCATGCCATCGCTCAATCACCAATCGCAAGTTTTTTTCTAAGCGCATAGTTGTATCACCGATTGCCGACATCGATCGCGAAGTGGTCCCCACTCGCACGTCGCACTTATGATAAGCTTTATGTTCGGCAATGTATTCCTTTGTAATTTGTTTTATGTTTTTATTTTCCGCCGCGTCATATATAAAGAAAAAGACCCGTAGTGTTGGTGGTCGAGAAAGTGGGAGAATGATCGTAGAGTTGTATCGTTGTTTGAGCCCACAGTAGGAAAACACAATAAGACTACCGTAGCACTATTTTGTGCATTTTGTTTTTGAGAGACAGAGAAGTCATTTAAGTGCACCGTGCCTATAACAAGAAGTGTTTTTCTTGTGAATCCCTCCATCAAGAAGAAATTTGTAATAGTTTTAGTTTTGTTGATGAAATAGGAAAGAAAAGTTTTTATTTTGCAAATCTATGTCCACTTATTCTCCGTGTTTGAAGGAGAATATTATTCTCTATATCAGTTTCCATAATTATCAGAAATTCCAAACATGGTATCGTAGCTAGTTCGGTGCTCTTTGAAGGTGTCAAAGAAGCCGAAGAAAGAAGAAGATTTGTTCGGTAACATTCTAGCAAGCCGTGAAAGCTCTGGCCAGAAGATAAAGCTCTAGGTATTTCAAAAAAAGAAAAACATAGCCGTTATTTTGCTTAAAAGTGTTTTTTGTCTTCTAGAAAAGGGAAAGACAAACTTTGTTTAAGTTCGCAGTTCACGAAAAGCAATGGCTCGACCAAGCATCAGAGTGAGTATTGGAAATGTTCAACTTCCACAATTTAATGGAAAGAACTATGATTATTGGGCCATTACCATGAGAGCCCTATTTGCCTCACGAGACTTATGGGAATTTGTAGAAGATGGTTTTGATGAACCAAATTGATGAACAGGCTTTAATGCCTTAACTCAAGCAGAGAAGGATATATTGAAGAGCAATAGAAAGAAGGACTCTAAAGCCCTCTACTATTTGTATCAAGCAAGAATGAGAGTGTGTTTCAAGGATAGCGATACCTAAGAGATCCAAGGATGCATGGGATACTTCAAAATAACATACCAAGGTATGGAGAAAGTGAAGACAAAGAAACTACGCTTGTTGAGGAGAGATTTTGAAATCCCCCGCATGAAAGAGTCGATAGTATAGACTCATTTTTTACACATGTGATTGGGATTGTAAATCAGATAAGGTTCCATGGAGAAAATCTTGAAGAAAGAAGGATTGTGGAGAAACTTTGGGGAGCTTACTCCTCAAAGTTTGATTTTATAGTTACTACCATAGAAGAGACCAAGGATCTCTCAAAGTTCACAAGGATGAGCTTCATGCATCATCGATGACACATGAACAGAGGTTGAGTAGAATGAAAAATCATCTCTAGACCACGCCTTCAAGACCCGCATGCCTTCAGGGAGAGGAAGAGGTCAAGGCAGAGGAAGAGGAAGAGGTAGAAGCCAAAACGTAGGTGGAAGGAATAGCCTTTCACATTCACATGGAAGGAGCAACAGCCGAATCGAGCCACAGCCAATGCACAACAACAAGGTGGACACCAACACCAACATGCTCAATGACAAAGGTATGACAAATCCAATGTCCAAGGTCATTGGCCAGAAGAAGCTATGGGCACTATGCCAATGAATGTAGAAAGAAGCAAAATGACATGAAAAATAGTACAGACTGCTAATGTAGCAAAAGAAGAAAAGAACCCGAAGTAATGTGCTGTTAACATGTAATGTAGCACAAGATAGAGAAGATGATGTTTCGTTCTTAGATTTAGGATGTAGTAATCATATGACTGAAACAGAGTAATGTTTGCTAATCTAGATGAAGAGGCTAAATCAGGAAGTAACCATAGGGATTGATAACAGACTTCACAAAGGAAAAGGCAGAGTTAATATTCGAGCAAAAGATGGTGAGCAAAAATTTGTTCTAGATGTGTATTATGTTCCGTGTTTGAAGTGAAATCTTTTCGAGCGTTGGGCAAACTTATAAACAAAGGTTACAATGTAATTTCAAGGATGATGTGTGCACCATAAAGGATATACTTCCAAGTAAGAAAATCATTGC
Organism: Pinus albicaulis; assembly: GCA_034641835.2. NCBI lineage: Eukaryota > Viridiplantae > Streptophyta > Pinopsida > Pinales > Pinaceae > Pinus > Pinus albicaulis. The sequence goes on from JAXQQM020092936.1 coordinate 23,642, forward strand.
CGAAATACAAATGACAAGAATAGAATGTCACCAAGCTCAACATCGACTTGAAAGGAAAAGGGAAGAGCGTCGTTCGTAACACAAGAAGTTTTTAGAAGGAAGAGAAAGATGGAAATCGTTATGGCACTTGAGATTTGGACATCTCAATTTTGGAGGATTAAATTATTGTACGTAAAAGGAATGGTAAGATTTTTTACCATTGACATATAAGCTCGACAAATTTCATGTGAAGGGCCGTGATTCGTGAAAGCAACACAGAAAATTTTCCATCGTGGAAAAGCATAAGGCAAAAGCACCCTCAGAGATCATTCACTCAAATTTATAATGATGCAAACATCACCGCCAGAAGCAATTACATGCCGACCTTCATAGATGATTTCACAATGAAAGTGTGGGTTTATTTCTTGAAATATAAGAGTGGTCCTTCAAATTTTTCCACTTTAAAGTTTCGTAGAGAAACGTAGGCAAGATATCAAAGTTCTTAGAACTGATAGAGGAGGAGAATATATCTCAAAGTAATTCTCGTTTCGTAGAGAGAGCGATATACACAAACAATTCAACACAAGGTACACACCGCAACATAATGGAGTTACAAAGAAAGTATCGAACCATAATGGGAAATGGTAAGAAGTATGCTAAAGGAAAAACACTTGCCGAATGAGTATCAAGCAGAAGGAAAGAAACTTTATGTTGTGTATATTTTAAATAGATGCCCAACAAAGCCGCAGAACAAAGTTCCTAAGAAGCATGGAGGGCGTAGTGTCAGGGGGTCACCCACATGAGAGTTTTCGCATGTGTGGCTTACGCACACATACTGCATAAGTTGAGGAAGAAGTTGGACAAGAAGGGGGAGAAGTGCATTTTCCTCGATCTTTGCAGATTCCAAAGGATATAGATTGCATAACCCATCCACAAAGAAGTTTGTGATAAGTGAGATGTGCAACATTTAAGAAGAAGTATGATGGGCGATTGAGAAAACGCTTAATGTTAAAAGATGTTTATGTCATGATGAAGATGAGGAAGATGTGGTAGAAATTAACACCTCTACTGTGGCACAAGCTCCACCAACACAAGGACAACAAGGAACACCTCAATTAGCAAATGAGAACACCCTTGGAGACGCAAACGGAGTGCACGCTAAGCACACCACATGGAGCAGATTCAAGTGCTTCTTCAAGCACAACTACACCAAATGAAAGAGGAACAAAGTTAAGAAATATTAATGAGGTTTATGAACAGAAGCAGAATGGGGCTGCATGAATTCTTATTTGCTTTGTATTATCAAGTTGATGATCCTATTCATTTTGAAGATGCTATTAAAGATAGAAAATGGATAGAAGCTATGGATGATGAAATTAAAGCCATAGGGAAGAACAAAATATGGGAGTTGCTGATCTCCCAGAAGGTAAAGAATTCATTGAGTTAAATGGGTCTATAAGACCAAAAGTAATATTGAAGAAAAGATAGAGAGACACAAAGCAAGACTTGTTGTCAAGGGATATAAGCAGCAACATGGAAGAGACTATGAGGAAAATTCTTTGCACCAACAGTGAATGGGAAACTATGGGAGCAGCATTGTCCATAGCAAAGACAAAACAATGGAAAATATACCAGATGGATGTAAAATCGCATTTTTAAATGGAGTTTTAATGGAAGAGGTATATCCGGAACAACCTCTGGCTATGAGAAGAAAGGCCAAGAGCATAAAGTCCGTAGGATTGAAGAAAACTCTTTATGGACTGAAACAAGCACTAAGAGTATGGTACAATAGGATAGACTCCTATCTACTAGAAAATGGGTTTGAGAAATGTGATGGAGAACCTACATTGTACATCAAAGAAAGGGATGGTCGAATGCTCATTGTTGTGTTATATGTTGATGATAATATTCCACTGCAATGATGATTGTCTCGTTGAAAATTTTAAAATTACCATGAAAGATAGAATTCTGAAATGACTGAAATGGGTTTGTTGTGATACTTTAGGAATGTATAGAATTAATGAAAAAGAGATTTTTTATCTCTCAAACAAAATATGTGAATCAGGTTTTAGAAAGATTTAATATGTAGGAGGCAAAGTCGTTACCTTACTCCTACGTAATGGGATTAAAGTTGAGTAGAAATGATGTAAAGAAGGATTTTGATCCAAGTTTATATAAAAGCATAGTTGGCAAAATTTCATGTATTTCCGATCGGCAACTAGGCCGGATATTATGCATTTTGTTAGTTTGATATCCAGATTCATGGAGAAACCAAAAGATGCACATCAAGTGTGCAATAAAAGAATCCCGAGGTATGTTAAAAGGTACAAAAAGATTTGGTATTTTATATAATCGTCTCGTAAAGTTCATATTTAGTTGGATATATCGATGCTGATTACGCCGGGAAGTGTAGATGATCGAATATCACTTTTGGTTATGTTTTTCATATGGGTTCAGGGGCCATTTCATGGGCTTTTTAAGAAAATGTACTCGATCGTAGCATTATCTACATAGAGGCAAAGTATGTGTGCCACAACAACAACGTGTCAAGTAGTTTGGATGAGAAGGATGCTGAGAAGTTTATGTTGCCACTGTAAAAGGGACAAAGGATTTATTGTGACAATAGCTCAGCCTATTGCATTGTCAAAGAATTCAAGAGCTTTACAAGAGAATGAAACACATTGATGCCAAGTATCACTACATCAGAGAATTGGTGAACAATGGAGAAATGTTTTACAACATTGTAGAATAGAGGAGAAATATGAAGATATTTTAACAAAGCCATCAGTTAAGACCTTTGAATTTTTAAGAAAATTCTTAGGTATGAGCCGTATAACCCAACAACCGACTTAAGGGGAAGTGTTGAAATATTGTAAAGTCACCCGCATGCCCCGAGGCAGTAGAAACATAATACAAAGGGGCAAAGCAGAGGAGCTTGCGTGTACAGCTCGTGCATTCAAGAGGAATGGAGAAAATCATAAGGATGAATTTAATTGTTTATGGCCACAAATTTCGAGTTTGCAGAGATGAAGTTACGTTCGATGGGCGTAGCCGTTTTTGCGTAGAATGAATACTTTTGTGGTTAAAAGCAATGTAATAACGTAGTTTTATTTAAGACGTTTATTTCCAGGTTGTTAAGTCCTCAACAACCAATGAAGAAAATGTGTTTAAACAATGAAGTTCTTTAAGTTTTGAATGAGACACGTGATAGTGGTCCCCACCACTTCACTACCAATCGGAATCACAAGTTTTACTTACATGTAAAGGTCTTGTCGTACGTGAAGAATCACGATGTGATGCGATCATAATCGCAATCGCAAATCGCAGCCAGAGCATGTTTTGAAGTTCAAGTGTCTTGTTGATGGATTGTTCCGATGCGATGCGATCATCACAATCGCGCAATCAAAATCACAACATCGCTTGTCATGCAAATCACAAAGTTCATTCCACCAAGTCTTAAGTTCGATCACCGATTGCGATTTTCATGCCATCGCTCACTTGCCAATCGCAAGTATTGTCTTCTCTCGCTCATAGTTGTATCACCGATTGCCGATCGTTCACTGTGAAGTGGTCTCACTGTGACGTTTCACTTATGATAAGTTTTTATGTTCGTAATGTATCTTTGTAATTTGTTTTATGTTTTTATTTTCCACCACATCATATATAAAGAAAAAGATTCGTAGTATTGTTATAGAGAGAGAAACTCGAGAATGATTGTAGAGTTGTATCACGTGTGAGCTCGCGAGTAAAGAAAAACACAAGAAGACCAACATAGCACTATTTTGTGAATTTTGTTTTTGAGCCACAAGAGAGAAGTAATTTTAAGTGCACCGCATCCGTAGCGCTCAAGTTTTTTTTGTGAATCCTCCACCGAGGAAGAAATTTGTAATAGTTTTAGTTCCTTTGGCTGATGAAATAGAAAGAAAAGTTTTATTTTGTAAATTGGCCTCACTCCTTATTCTCCGTGTTTGAAGGAGAGTATTATTCTCTCGTATTGTTCTAGAATTATCGAAATTCCAACATAAAACAATAGTTAAGAACCATGGCTCAGAAATGGATTTATCCGTAAATAATTTATTAGTAAAATAGCGGTAAACAACTTGTTTTGTCAAGACATTTTGCATGAAGAAAGATATCTTCCATCTTCCGAAAAATAAATATAAATCAAGCAATTATGGAACAAAATTCTGAGAATGCACATTCTCCTTTTTTTTGGGAGAGCGCCTTGCCCAATATGAAACTATCTATTTAAGAACAAACTTTTATATATATTAAAAAAGTGCTACCAATATGCAAACAATTTTGGGTATTGTTTAGTCGTATGATTGGGTTTAACTTGTCTCTTCTTTCCTCAGCAGGTACAACGGCCCTGTAAGGTTTGATCCCAAGTCGTCTTTGTGACGAGGCCCGATCGTGCTAGTAAAAATCGACATCGCCTTGAAAATCTTATTAGCCAACAAGCTTAAAAAATGGCAACTTAATGTCTAATTGTAAATTTGTAATATGAGTAGCACAACTTGGAGTACAAATAAGGTTTTGCTGAAGTGTAGCACAACTTTTTGATTCAAACTCTAGGAATGCACTACTCTAATTTTTAAATACAATTATACCTCCTTAAGGTTTGCAATCTCAATCACAGTATCTCATGCATAACTACTACCATCAAATATTTTCTGTTATCTCACGAACTCTAGATATCTCACAAGAAACTACTAAATCCAAATATTTTGATATCTCACTTCACAAATCAAAATCAACATTAAGATAAATATGGATATTAGAAACATGGATCGGGAATAATTTATGTATCACTATACAAATAAATAAATATATTTTGAATTTATTGATTCTCGCCGAGGCTCATTCTACAGCTCAATATGACCTGATGTCTAAGTATATCAGAAGCCAAAATAAAATAAACTAAAGAAAATTTTAAAAAATAAAATCTCAATAATGGCTCTTAAATAATAATTTAGAAAACAATATAAATAATCAATTAAAAATTCATCAAAAACTAAATTTATCAAAATATAAAGAGGTCGATGAACACTAAAAGAAGATATGGTAAATAAAAATATAAATAAACTAAAAGTATGGTAAATAAATAAAAGTTTCGTAAATAAATAAAACTCTGCTACTCCATAACCTCTATATTTACAAAACTTAAAAAGAAGTTTATCAGGCAGTTTGTACAAATACTCATGTATGTAATACCATATTTATAAAAGAGGTATGGTAAATAAATAAATATAAAAAGAGTATAAATAGGTAAGGTAAATAAATAGAAATATCAAATAGGATTAGAAATCAACAACTAATTATATATGAAGTCTATGGCCCAAATACCATCCAACCTAGATCCGGAGTTAAATTATTATTAATAGCATGCAAAAAACATTATTAACCCTACAACCCATTATGACCTCAAAGTGCAAGTAATTTACACAACCATATAAATAAACAATTAAAAATAAATTAAAAATAAATTTAAACAATATAAATTTAGAATATGAAGAGTTTTAAGAACACTAAAAAAAGAGATATAGTAAATAAATAAAAATATAAATAAACTAAAGGTATGGTAAATAAATAAAACCTCTTTTTCTACTTCCTAGAGGTATGGTAAATAAAACTTCTTTTTATTTACTCCATAAACCTTTTTGTATTTACAAAAAAACTCAAAAAAGAGGTTTTATTTAGGTGAATCTTATGGGCCAAATACGATGAGGCAAATTATTATTAATATCATGGGCCAAATACCACGGGCCCAATACTATATTTATAAAGGAGGTATAAAAAGGTAAGGTAAATAAATAAAAATATATCAAATAGGAGTAGAAATCAACATCTAATTATATATGAAGCCTATGGACCAAATTAATAATAATAGCACACAATAAAAATATTATTAACCCTAACATTAATATTAGAATATTAGTATTAATAATATTATTATTATTAAATCTAATATTCATATTAATATTATTAAATTTAATAACTTTATATTAATACAATATTAAATTTGATATATATATATATATATAAGGGAGACATAAAGATGGAGGTGGGAGAGAGAGAGAGAGAGAGAAGGATAGAGGATTGGAGGGTAGAGAAATAGAGAGGGTGGGGGGGGGCGAGAGATAGAGAGCGTTTTGGGGGGGGGGTGGCGGGCGGGGTGGTGGGGTTGGGGGGCGAGAGATAGAGAAGAAGAAAGACAGAGAGGAGAAGTGGAGAGAGAGGAGTGACACGGAGAGATGGAGAGAGAGTATGTATGTTTAGGGTGAGATAAAGAGACATAGGAGGAGTGATTGAGACAAGGGGGAGAGAAGGAGAAGAAGAAAGGAGGGATAGTGAATCATGAAGTTGGGAAACACTTTTGGCTGATTTAATTATAATTTGGGAGAAATTTTAATTGCCCTATAGGCCAGCTCAACTCTATTTCTGGACCGAGAGTTTTAAAACTCTCGTCCGAGAGTTTTATTGGGTTTAATCGTAGTTAAAAATCTCTGACGAGAGTTATGCATTTTCTTCCGAGAGTTTTATCGACTAAACTCTTGGGAAGACTTTCTGACGAGAGTTAAAAATCTCGATGAGAGTTTCAAAACTCTTGGATGAGAGTTTCAAAAACTCTCATCCTAGAGTTTTTTCAACTCTCATCCGAGAGTTTTGCTCTTATAATAAAACGCCAAAATTATTAATTTGTTAGAATTGGTACTTTATTTTATATAAAACTTCGTACTTTAGAATTGGTACTTTATATAATTTTAATAGTACTTTATTAAAATTAAAAATGATAAAAAAAAAGAAGATAATTTTACTTTAAATTATTTTATTATTATTAATGATAAAAAAATACATGAAGATTTAATTAAATAAAATTTGTTACAATATTTTGTAATATCAATATTATATAAAAAACTAAAAAATATTTTTTTATATAAAACTAGTTGATATAATAATATAAATAAAATAAAATTCTAAAACATAATATATATATATATTGAAATTAATGAATAAATTTAAATTTAAAAAACAATTGATCAAATGCAATGAGGTGATAAAGGAGACAATGCATAGCACCTTAATATCGTTATAAATTCTTGGAAATCTCGAGAACTTTTTGAAGTGAGATGAGCTTCTTGAATCGGTCACTTTATCTTCCACTCTGGCCTACACGATTAACTTGAAAGGAAGTCTATTTTCCTAGGTATGGATGTAAGGGGATAAAAAATATTATTTGAACATTGAGTGAGATGGCCTTCTTGGAATGGGTCCTCTTATCTTCACTTTAGTTTCACAAGATTAAATTGAAATGAAGTTTATTTTCCTGTGTATGGGATGTATGACAAAGAATATTATCTCGAAAGAAATAACGTTAAGTGTGACATTCCAAGAAGAAGTGCATGGGATTGGAGAATTATGTTATTGCAGAAAACTAACCTCGACCCCTTAACCCTTGATCCATAACCCTGACCCCTTAAACCCTAATTCCTAACCCCCAAACACTTAACCCCTAAACCTTAAACCTATAAACCCTTAACCCGTAACCCATTTACGCCCCCACTAACCCTAAATCCCTAACCCATTTAACCCCTAAACTCTAAACCTCTAAACCCTTAACTCCCTACCCCTAACACGTTAACTGCCAACCCATTTAAGTGCCTAAACCCCAAAATCTCTAACTTATAACCCCTAAAATCCTTAACTACTAAATCCCCAACTCCCTAAAGCTCTAAACTAATCCTAACCCATTTAACCCCCTAAACCCTAAACCCTTTAAAACCCCTTAAACCCTAATTCCAAAACCATAACCCTCGACCCCTTAAACCGTATTTCCTAACCCTAAACCCTTAACCCCTAACCCTTAAACCCTAATTCCTAACTCCCAACTAATTCAACACCCCAACCCCTAAAACCTAACCCATTTAAGTGTGGATTCCATTTAACCCCAAAACCCTAACCCCTAACCCCTAAAATCCTTCATCATAAATCCCCTAACCCCTAAACCTCTAAACTCCGTAACCCATTTAACCCCCTAAACCCTAAACCTCTAAACCCTTAACCCCTAACCCCTTAAACCTTAATTCCTAACCCATAACGAATTCAACACCCTAAACCCCAGAAACCTAACCCATTTAACCCCATTAACCCCTAACTTCTAACTCCCTAAAATCCTTAATCAAGCAAATCCCCTAACCCCCTAAACCTCTCAACCAACCCTAACCCATTTAACCCCCCTAAACCCTAAACCTATAACCCCTTAAAACCTAATCTCAACCCATAACCCATTCAACACCTTAAACACCTAAACCTAACCCTTAACACTCGAATTTCTTTAAACCCTAATTCCTAACCCTTAACCCATTTAACCCCTAAACCCTAAACCTAAACCCTTCACCCCTAACCCATTTACCCCTACTAAACCTCTAAACCCTAAACCATTTAACTCCATAAACCCTAAACCTCTAAACCCTTAACCCCTACCCCTAACTCATTAACCGCTAACCCATTTAAGCCCCTAAACCCCAAAAACCCTAACCCTTAAACCCTAATTCCCAACTCATAACCCTTGACCCCTTAAACCCTAATTCCTAACCCCTAAACCCTTAACCCGTAACCCCTTAAAACCTAATTCCCAACCCCTAACCAATTCAACACCCTAAACCCTCAAAAACCTAATCCATTCAAGTGTGATCTCCATTTAACCCTAAAACTCTAACCCTAACCCCTAAAATCCTTCACCTAAATCCCCTAACCCCCTAAACCTCTAAACTCCGTAACCCATTTAACTCCCAAAACCCTAAACCTATAAAACCTTAAACCCTAATTCTCAACCCTTAACCAATTCTAACACCCTAAACCCCTAAGAACCTAACCCATTTAAGTGTGGATTCCATTTAACCCCCAAAACCCTAACCCATAACCCCTAAAATCCTTCATCACAACTCTCTAACCCCTAAACCCCAAAACCTATAACCCATTTAACCCCCTAAAACCTAAACCTCTAAACCCTTAACCCCTAACCAATTCAACACCCTAAACCCCTAAAAACCTAACCCATTTAACTCCATTAACCCTAGCTTCTAACCCCTAAAATCCATAAATCTAAATCCCTACCCCCTAAACCTCTAAACCAACCCTAACCCATTTAACCCGCTAAAACCTAAACCTATAACCCCTTAAACCCTAATTCCTAACCCATAACCCATTCAACCCCCTTAAATACCTAAACCTCTAACCCCTTAACCCTTGACCCATTAAACCCTAATTCCCAACCCCTAACCCATTTAACCCTTAAACCCTAAACCTCCAAACCTTTAACCCCTAACCCATTTACCCCCACTAAACCTCTCAACTCCTAACCCATTTAACCTCTAAACCCTAAACCTCTAAACCCTTAACCCCTACCCCCTAACTCCGTTAACCCCTAACCCATTTAAGCCCCTAAACCCCAAAACCCCTAACCAATTCAACACCCTAAACCCTAAAAACCTAACCCATTTGGCGTGTGGATTCCATTTAACCCTAAAACCCTAACCCCCAACCCCTAAAATCCTTCACTCAAGCAAATCCCTTAACCCCCTAAACCTCTAAACCCGTAACCCATATAACTCTCTAAACCCTAAATTTCTAAACCCTTAACCCCTAACCCCTTAAACCCTAATTCCCAACCCATCACCCTCTCGACCCCTTAAACCCTAATTCCTAACCCCTAACCCCTTAACCCCCTAAACCCTAAACCTCTAAATCCTTAACCCCAACCCATTTACCCCCACTAAACCTCTAAAACTCCTAACCCATTTAACCCCTAAACCCTAAACCTCTAAACCCTAACCCCTACCCCTAACCAAGTTAACCCCTAAACCATTTAAGCCCCAAACCCCAAAACCCCTAACCAATTCAACATCCTAAACCCCTAAAAGCTAACCCATTTAACTGCGGGATTCCATTTAACCCCCAAAACCCTAACCCCTAACCCCTAAAATCCTTCCCCTCGCTAAATCCCCCTAACCCCCTAAACCTCTAAACCTATAACTCATTTAAGCCCCTAAACCCCAAAACCCCTAAAACCTAACCCATTAAAGTGTGGATTCATTTAACCCCAAAACGCTAACCCCTAACCCCTAAAATCCTTCACTCGCTAAATCCCCTAACCCCCCTAAGCCTCTAAACCTGTAACCCATTTAACCTCCCTAAACCCTAAACCTCTAAACCTCGACCCCTAACTTATTAAACCCGAATTCCCAACCCCTAACCAATTCAACACCCTAAACCCCTAAAACCTAACCCATTTAACCCCATTAACCCCTAACTTCTAACCCCAAAATCCTTAATTGCTAAATCCCCTAACCGCCTAAACCTATAAACCAACCCTAACCCATTTAACCCCCTAAACCCTACCTATATACCCCTTAAACCCGACTCCCAACTCATAACCCATTCAACCTCCTTAAACACCTAAACCTCTAACTCCCTTTTCTTAACCTGACCCCTTAAACCCCTAATTCCTAACCTCTAACCCATTTAACTCCCTAAACCCTTAATCCCTACCCCTAACCTATATTAAACCCCTAACTTAACCCTAAAAATCCTTAACCGCTAGATCCCCAACCCCCCTAAACCTCTAAACCAACCCTAACCCATTTAACCCCCAAACCCTAAACCTATAACCCCTTGAACCCGAATTCCCAACCCATAACCCATTCAACCCCTTAAACACCTAAACCTCTAACCCTTAACACTCGACCCTTAAACCCTAATTCCTAACCCCTAACCAATTTAACCCCCTAAACCCTAAACCTCGAAACCCTAAACCCCCGACCCATTTACCCCCACTAAACCTCTAAACCCCTAACCCATTTAACCCCTAAACCCTAAACCTCTAAACCCTTAACCCCTACCCCTAACCCTGCTAACCCCTAACCCATTTAAGCCCCCTAAACCCCAAAACCCCTAACCAATTCAACACCATAAACCCTAAAATCCTAACCCATTTAAGTGTGGATTTCATTTAACCCCCAAAACCCTAACCCCAACCCCCAAAATCCTTCACTGCCAAATCCCCCCCCCCAACCCCCTAAACCTCTAAAATTGTAACCCATATAACTCCCTAAACCCTAAACTCCCAAACCCTTCCCCTCAACCTCTAAACACTAATTCCGAACCCATAATCTCGACCCCTTAAACCCTAATTCCTAACCCTAAACCCCAACCCCTTAAACCCTAAACCTCTAAACCTTTAACCCCTAACCCATTTACCCCCACTAAACCTCAAAACCCCTAACCCATTTAACTCCTAAACCCTAAACCTCTAAACCCTTAGCCCCTACCCCTAACCCGTTAAACCCTAACCCATTTAAGCCCCTAAACCCCAAAACCCCTAATCAATTCAACGCCCTAAACCCTAAAACCTAACTCATTTAAGTGTGGATTCCATTTAACCCACAAAAACCTAACTCCTAACCCCTAAAATCCTTCATCAAGTAACTCTAACCCCCTAAACCTCTAAACCTATAACCCATTTTAACCCCCTAAACCCTAAACCTCTAAACCCTTAACCCCTAACCGCTTAAACCATAATTCCCAACCCATAACCCTCGACCCTTAAACCCTAATTCCTAACCCCTAAACCCCAACCCCTAAACCCTAAACCTATAAACCCTTAACCTCTAACCCATTTACCCCTACTAAACCTAAACCACCCATTTAACCCTAAAACCCTAAACCTCTAAACCCTTAACCCCCTACCCCTAACCCGTTAACCCCTAAACCATTTAAGCCCCTAAACTCCAAAACCCATAACCCCCAAACCCTAATTCACAACCCATAACCTCGACCCCTTAAACCCTAATTCCTAACCCCTAAACACTTAACCCCTAATCCCTTAAACCCTAATTCCCAACCCCTAACCAATTCAACACCCTAAACCCCTAAAAACCTAACCCATTTAAGTGTGGACTTCCATTTTAACCCCAAAAACCTTAACCCCTAACCCCTAAAATCCTTCACCGCTAAATCCCCTAACCCCCTAAACCTCTAAACCCGTAATCTATTTAACCCCTAAACCCTAAACCTCTAAGCCCTTAACCCCTAACCCCTTAAACCATAATTCCCAACCCCTAACCAATTCAACACCCTAAACCCCTAAAAACCTAACCCATTTAAGAGTGATTCCATTTAACCCCCAAACCCTAACCCGTAACCCCTAAACCTCTAAACCCAAAATCCCTAACCCCTTAAACCCTAATTCCCAACCCCTAACCAATTCAACACCCTAAACCCCTAAAAACCTAACCCATTTAACCCCATTAACCTCTAACTTCTAACCCTAAAATCCTTAATTGCTAAATCCCCTAACCCCTAAACCTCTAAACCAACCCTAACCCATTTAACCCCCTAAACCCTAAACCTCGTAACCCTTAAACCCTAATTTCCAACCCATAACCCATTCAACGCCTTAAACACCCAAACTTCTAACCCCTCGACCTCGACCCTTTAAAGCCTAATTCCTAACCCCTAACCCGTTTAACCCCTAAACCCTTAACCCCTACCCCCAACCCATTAACCCCTAACACATTTAAGCCCCTAAACCCCAAAACTTAACCCATTCGACCCCTTAAACCCTAAACATGTAAACCCCTAGGCAACCTAAAGTTGGGAAACACTTTTTGGTGGATGGTTAGGACCTCAGGAGGAAATTTTTAATTTCTCGGCCGAGAAAAAAGTCAACTAAATTTCTCGGCCGAGATTTTTCAAAACTCTCGTCTGAGAGATTTTAAATATTTCGGACGAGAGTTTGGTCGGGTTTAACATGAGTTAAAATTCTCTCAGACGAGAGTTATGCATTTTCTCGTCCGAGATTTGTGGTCACAAAAACTCTCGGGAAAACTTTTCGGACGAGAGTTAGAAAAACTCTCGGACGAGAGTTTTTAAACTCTCATTTGAAAGTTTTTCAACTCTCGTCCGAGAGTTTTTCCAACTCTCGTCCGAAAATTTTTTAAACTCTTGTCCTAGAACCCTAACCAGGAATTGTCAAGCAGTAACGTATGTGCTCCTTATCGTAAAGTGCATTAGGAACGTAGGCACACCATTTTGAGAGGTACATTAGCCTAGCCGAAAAGGTTTGGAAAAAGTCAAGTCTTTATAAGCTTCCATCAGTTGATTCGATGAAATTTGAACGTGTGTGGCTAGAAAATTAAACGATTCAAGAGGGTAAGTTTAAAAATTTTAATCATCCCAAACGATTAAATTGACATGGGGAAATTTTTTATTAAAAAGGATAGGTTTTACTACAACGTTTCAATGCATACCATGTTGGTTCATGTTTAAGAGATATTTTGAAAAATAAATCTTATGGTATGAAAAATAATAAAATGTTTATTATAAAGGAGTTGTATAAAGGTATTTTTGATCTTATACATATTTGCAAGAATTTTATAAAGTGAAGATTGACTATCTTTATAAAAAATAAAAAATAAAAAAGGTTTAATTTAATTTTGAGAAGGAGATTTTCATAAAAGTGATTTCTTGATTTTCTTATTAAAAGAAGTTTTTTTTTTTTTTTAATTGGAAAGTGAGTTTAGGGTTTTGCAAAGGTTTGTCCAAATTTTTTTGGTTTGTTAAGCATGATAATGTTTTGGTTTAAGTAAAATTTTTCTGTGTAGGTGAATCCAGTGAAGATTGTGACATTTGTGGGTGTATATTAAAAATTATATTTTTTCCCGGTGGCGATATGCAAAGAACCTCATACAATAAGGAAAGAAGACAAAAGACAGGAGAAATATAACAATCATTGGTCGCAAAGGGAGACTAAAACATATCAAAAGAAGAAATCGAAAAGAAGAGATAGATAACATTGCCATGTTTAGAGAGTTTCATACCACAATCGAGGAACCAAGAAGTCTAGTAGAAGACTGAAGAGAAATCGAGGTTGATTGGTGTAGCATGGATCTAGTACCACCTCCTATATTTACTTGTAAAAATTTTGACTTTTAGGTTGTCAAAATGAAAACTTTTCTTCGAGATAAAGAGTTAATTGAGTATTTATCTAATAACCCATATGATGTAGTATGTGATTCTTTAGTGTTGGATTTTATAAAACATGTATTGGATAAGAAGTTTTTGTGCAAAGTATTAAAAGATACATCTTCCGAGGAAGCATAGAAGATCTTAGAAGCATAATTTGCAACAAAGGAAACTTACATGGAACAAGAAGTTGTGTCACAATTCGTTGAAGAATCAATAGAGAATTCAAGCACAGATCTAAGAGTAGATGATCAAGATGCTAGGAGGACAATAAAGCTTGGAGAATCTCACTCAAAGGTGGGTGATGGTCTTGAATACTGTAAAAGAGAAACCCATTATGAAAACATGCACATGGAGGAAGAAGATGCAACAAATATTATAGAGAGAGAAGTTGAGGCTTGTGTGTATGAAGCGAAGAAAGAAAGTATAAATGCTCAAGAAATCCACTGTAACATGGGTGGTGAATATGATGGTGAACCCAAGTATGATGAGAGAGATGTCGATGATGATTGCAAAGTGAGATGTGAATTTTTGTATCCCGCTGCAGTTGATGAATATGGTGAAGTTGAAATTGTTAATGAGCACATGCATGTTCAGATATCCCACCATACCACCATAGAGTGGATAAGCATTATGTTGTGTTTTTTTTTTTTCTGAACAAGACTAATTATATTAAAAAAGAAACATATTGTACAAACAGAGCTTGCATGCAAGCGATGATGAGAAGCAGGGGAGCCAGAGGTGGAAGGCTAACAACCCTGCTCCTGAATAACTGTCAAGGAATGAACATGAGATAACAAGGAGAGCAGAAAAATGAGAGCTAGACAAAGATATCTACCCAGAGTGGGTGGAATCTGCCAGACGTAAATTTTTCCCTTTTTTCTTGCTTACTTTGACCCAACCATTAGCATTTCGCTGGACTGCAACCAGTTGTAGACTATTCTACGCTGAGGGCGGAATATCCTTATCAGAATCAGAGGAAGAAGATTCATGCCAGCGTTTCTGAGAGATCGGTGGGGCAGAGGGATCCATAGGAATGACTGGGGGAGCATCCATCGGAGTCTCAACATTCTCCCCGTCTGCATCAATTTCTTCTTCATCCGAACTGGAAGAGTCTGTGTCCTCCATGGGGGGGGAGGAACACAGGGATTCCAGCTCTTGGATTTGGGTTTGCGATTGAGATTCTTCCTTTTGTCTTGGATATGAGAGCAAGCATTATGGTCACAAAACTCTCGGGAAGACTTTCAGACGAGAGTTAAACAAAATCTCAGATGAGAGTTTTTAAACTCTCATCCGAAAAATTTTCAACTCTCGTCTGAGAGTTTTTCAGCTCTCGTCCGAGGATTTTTTCAACTCTCGTCCAAAAAATTTTCAAACTCTCATCCGAGAATTTTATTCTTATAATAAAAACCCAAAATTCTTCATTCGCCCGGCATTCTGCACTGTCGTTTTTGCGAATTCATTCGTACTCCTTTGAGATATTAGGATCCATTTTCCTCTTCCAATTTGCTTAGATAATAGGGTAGTAAGAAAAGCAGTTATGGATGGGGATATATTTTGTGTATGTAACTACTTTTTTGAAGCTAAGTAAATTATTTAATGAAAAGGGAAAATAGATATGGCCTTCAAAGTGAGTTCAAGGTTTCAAAGTATGAGGATCTCTAAATATGCAATAAACTCTTCCATAAACTTCATAATATATTGAAGATGAGAAAATATATTTTTCATTTTTGTCTTCATGTTATAAACATTTCCATGAGATATGTGATGGTCTCATTCTTGGTGAGAAAAATCCCTAAATTACCAAAGTTAGAGCAAAGGCTAATACATAATTATTCCTTAAAATCATTTGAGTTGATGGTAAAATCATTCTAAAATTATATACAGATTTTTTTTTTAATCTATTTTTGATGATCATTGCACAGACCCATATATATATATATATATATATATATATATATATATATATATATATATATATATATATATATATATATATATATATATATATATATATATATATATATATATATATATATATATATGACAAAAATAAGCCCTGAGAGTTAGCTCAATTGATTGAGTCCTCGTCGTTAAAACACCTTTTCTATTGAGAAGTCATAGTTTCAATTCTCTCTACACTCTTGTGGCCAAGATCCATCATTGAGGTGACAAGAAGTGATCCATTCATGGTTTTGGAATGCATTGTAAATGTAATATTGTAGGGCTTCTTTTATTTTAAGATACATATGAATTGTTTTTTATGGATTCTATTTTTTTTACTCTTGGGATGGGGTGTCACCTCAACCACCAAAGGAAATATGATATGTTGTTTTCCATATTCACACTTCCCTTCATAGTTTGGAGAGTTGGAAGGCTAGGTATTGTCTTCCAAATATGCAACATGATTCATAGTTAATGCAATTGGTATGAGGTTCTATATCTCCACCTAAATAATGATTACAAGCTATCATTATTTCGATACCCTTCTACAATGAAGCACGACTTCGAGATTGGCTAATTGCCTTCTTTATTTGAGGGAAGATCTTCCCATATGCCCTTTTTATTTTTTTCCACTCTCTTTTTTCTCTTAGCACTTCCTTGATTTTGTGGTTGGGATAGCCAACCCGCCTCCCTAATCGCCTCCCATTTTCTTCCCACTTGAACTTATGATCATTCTTGGCTTTCTGTGTTCACTTTTCTTCTAGCTTGACAAAGTTCATACTCGTGTGTCATTTCTCTGTACCCACCTCACCTTTGGGTGGGTGATCTTGCGTTCGAGGCACACTGTATCATTAAGGATTTGATATCATTTATTAAACATCTAATTTATATAACTGAACTAAAATACTAGCAATTGCACCGGTGGTGCAAGGGAACGCCAGAAGGAGGAGACATGAATCATTTTGTGGTACATGTTATGGAACATGATGAATGTGAATTTATGAGGGGTAAAATCTACCATTGATTGATTACATGAATTTTTAGATTTAAAAATATGAAAATTAAATATGTTGTTTGCTGAACTTGAAGGAGGAAAGAAGTTAGGTAATTTCATGTCCATGACTTTAATTTTATAACTTTGTGGTTATTATCTTAAATAATTATGTCTTAATAATAGTAGAAGTAATTTACTCAAATTTGCACGAATGTAATTTAAATTAGAAGCAAACTATTTGAAAATAAACAATAGCTTCACTTGTGAATCGATTTATAATCGTATAAAATGAGAGTGTATAAAGGAAATAATTTGTGAGATTTAGATATGTAGGCATATCCGATATGATGAAAATAGATAGTATACAATATAGTAGACCATAGATCTCTTGTGCATCATATAGATTTTTGCGAAGGCATCATTGACTTGTATTGAAGTAATGTAATGGTAAAAAGGTTTTACATGTTATTAAAACTCGCAGTAGTAGGCAGTTTTACATCATGGTACAAGCAAAAAGAGTAAGAGTGATATTGTTAAATATAGAAGAAAATCGATTTGGAAAAAAAAGGAGGAACAAGTGATAGCATAGTAGACTGATCATGCATGCAAGGTGTTTGGTTGCAAGTAGGGGGTATTCCTAGTCGTAAATACAAGGGGTTGCCCGACAGCGATAGCACCAATTGACGTCCAAAGTTGGGACACGACTAAGATTTTATGCTCGAAGATGCCTGTGTGCATCTCTTTCATGTACATGAATGAGGAGACGGATGAATTTTTTGATCTTTTGGAGTAGTTGCAATGTTGGGCACAAACGATATAGTGGTAGAGTAGGTGGAACTAAGAAGCGTTGATGTACAATGAGGAGTGCATTCTCTTGTTCAGTGACTTCTTCATAGAAGTTGTTGAGTTGAGAAAGGTAGCTGCGATCCATAGTTGCTGCAAGGAAACGAAAAGCATATAAGTGAACATGTAAAAAATTTACACTAATAATGGAAATCATAATAAGAAACAAATAGTAGGAACAAATATGAATTGAAATGATATTGGAAAGTGAAAATGTAAATGAAGCAGGAAATTTTCAAGGTCTTATTATGAGGAAGAAGATGAAAGAAGTAAAAGTGGAATGCAAGCGAAGAGAAGGTACCAATAGTAGGAGCTCTTCAAGCAGTGTGAGTAATAGATTTGGATGCAAGGTGTGCCTCTTCTTGTTTTCTGCACATGACGTAAGGGTTCTCCTGCATACGTGAATAGCATGAGAAGGAGAAGGCAGGGGAGATGGAGAGATCATTCAGCGAGCGAATTCTTGAAATAGCTGTGAAAGTGATCCCTTGCCGGTCAATGCTGCTGATGTCGATTGTTGCCTTATCTAGTGTCATGCCTTGCGATTTATGGATTGTTAAGCCCCATGCCATGCCGAGAGGCATCTATGTGCGCGAACCCCTTGTGATGGGGGGGATTGGCACAAATGTAGGATTTGAAGGATCCCATGGTGCACCGTTGTAGTGAGCGAAGGGAACTACGACAAAGGATGGTAGTTCTGGTGGTGTACAACCTAGTGCATATACGATTGCGCGAACGGTGCCGAGCGAACCCTTAACAATACCAGCACCAACCCACAAATTTCTTTTGAGAATAACACGTTGGTTAATGCAGAGGAGTATTTTCTTTGATAATTGATCATTTTTTGGTTTTGTAGTTTTGAGTTGCCTCTTTTCGGCAGCAAAACAGCGTGCAATTGGCTGATTTAATAATTTTAACATCAATTTATTGTGCAGGTCAACAACGTCATTTTTTGAATAAAGATGCACTGAATTGGAGAATCATTGGACTTCGGCTTCAGGAAGATTTGTTTTTGAACGTGTCATAAGAAGATTCCAATCAGTAACAGTGGGGGTTGCATTGCGAAGGTTGGAGAGGATTTCGCGGAAGGAAATCTGTGCAGGACTTGTTCCTTGTTGCCGAAATACTATTGCAAGCGTAACCACAGTATTGAAGCTTTGCCAAAGTGCAAAGCCACGAGAAGTTCCTACATACATTGGCGTGTCTTTTACAGGTGGTAGTTGGCCAAGGTCACCCACAAGGATTATAGAACATCCACAAAATGGGTTGTTTCTATTTTCTGGGAATGCCTCGCGCAAGCGATTATCAATTTGAGAAAGCAATTTCGGACCAATGAAGCTCATTTCGTCAATTAGAATGTAATTGATATGTTGAAGTTGTTCTTGAAAGTTTAGGAGGGATTGACCCTCTAAAGGCTCCATAGAGGATATAGGGATGCGAAGAGCAGAGTGGATTGTCAAAGCATTAATGTGGAATGTTGCAACACCAGTAGGAGCAAGTAGTAGTAGGGGGTATTTTCCGATGGTGGAGCTTTCAAGGAATGAATTTTTTAAGAACTAAATTAGGAATGACTTGTCGGTACCAGCAGTGCCTTGGATTATCATTTTGAGTGTTTTTTTGGCAATGTTGTTGCGGAAGTGGGAGAAAATGATATTAAATGCAATGGTTTGGCTTGGGGATAAGGAGGAAAGGGAATGTGCACATGGATTTAGGAGTTGGTGGGATCTTGTGGAGGAGCGGGTGGAGTCGATGAAGCGGATGGATGTTTCTTGTAAGTGTGGAGGGATTGTAGAGTGGCCCCAATTATGGTTTGTGTCAAACTCACGATGGCCAAGCATTTCAAGCTCATCGAGGAGGAGGTTGTTACCTGGGTGGAGTTGAGAGAGAAATTTCCATTCATGCATGTCAAGTGTGGGGGCATGGGGAGGGTTGTCTGGGGATGAGCAGATAGAGTCGGAAAGGTCTGGGATGGATGGTTTGCGGTGAACATGCCAAGGTTGATATGTGTGTCTAATTTCTTCCCAATGTGCAACAATTCCTGTGTCGGATATGCCAATATCATTAGGGAGGCTACGGAAAGGGAAGTATAGAAGGAGTTCGCTCCAGCAGAAGTCTACATAGGATGGTGATTCTTTCAATGGAATGGAGGTGTAACGAGGAAGAACTCGGAAAACCATGGGAGGGAATAGTTGTTTCAATGGTGATGTTCTTCGACGGGCGGAGAAGGACCAGGAGCGTGCAACTTCTATAAAAGACAAAATTTCAAGTGCAGGTGGTCTTTGCATGTAGGAGGCGATGAAAGGTGTTGCTGGAAGATGACCATCTAATTCATGCGATACACGTTTGAAGACTTGTTTTTTTACATTGAGGGAGACAAAAGAACGACTACACTTTGTTAGTGGGAGTGGGAGTTTTTGTAGCATGTGGCATGTTTCTTGTGCACCAATGTCTCGATCAGCAACAATTTCGGTGAGGACTTTGCGGACGATAGTGATAGTAGGATCATCTGGGGGGGAGCACTGTGAGAGGCGTGAGAGCATTTGGTAATAGCTTTCAGACTTTGCCTCTGATTTTGCTGCATACTTTGAAATGTAGTTCAACACAGCATGGCATGAGAGAACTGGTTGAAAATCAATGTTGGCCCTCCATATTGCAAGTAGTTGAGCATTGTGCACGTTGAGTTTGTCATCATTTCTAGCAGGGGAGTACACTTTTTTTCCAGAACCATCAATGTGAAGAGATGACATGTTGCGAACCTCCCATGGGGCTCCATAGCGGCAAGTTGATGCGTTATTTCTTTTGCGTAAACATGTAGAAGAGTGGCAATTTGTGTGTCTTTGAACGGAATTGAGGACTTTTTCATAGTCTTGTAACTGGTTGCCTATAAATATTTGATGTGTGCTAAGGAGGCATGGATCTTGCAGAGATGAATGATTTATTCCAGGAGCTCGACTATGAAGCAGGCGAGGATTCCAAGCAGTGCAGTACTTATCAAAATATTCTGTAGTCGCACAGACATCTGTGGGGTTGGTCCAATCGAGATTGTCCATAGCAGGTGCATTTGGAAGCCACAAAAACCCATGGATATGTGTGGAGCCGCGATGTTTCCATTCATACCTTATAAAGGAAGGGGACAGATAGTAAGATTGGATGCATGGAAGTGAAAGGAATGAAAGATAAGAGAAGGAATGAATAGTATGCATACCTGCACCAGTAATCCTTTACAAGGAATCCTTTAAGTAGGACCTCTTCCAGGAACATTGTGAATCTGCAATGGATATATTGAGATGCACCATGCGGGTTTCTAACAATGTTTTGGATTCTCCATCGAGTGTGCTCATTTGAATTGGATGGAGGGTTGGAAGGCATCAAATTATGCAAGTCAGGCCATTTTGTATCAGCTGCAGTTAGTGTGAAGAATATGGTAGGGGTACCAATTTAAGTGATCATGTCCGTAAGTTCCCCTCTAGCCCTGGTCTAGAAGGAACGGCTTCCACGCAAGGATGACCTGAAATGCATAATTTGGTCTGGAATGGTGCAAGGTGGCATTTGCTGAAGTTGGTGGCGAAGGTCAATGACTTTTTCTGGAAGGGTGTTTGAAAGGTCCCTTTTAATGAAGACAGAGGAAGTTGCTTGGCTGCGATGGCACATGATAAGGTTGTACAAGTAATATTGGAAGCGACGATGCTGTGCAAAATGATTGTCATTGTAATGCATTAGATGCAAAGCATATTATTGCATATCCACTTTTGCAATTCTTGGTTGGTTAATCATGGGAGATCCTGTGGGGAAGAGGGTGGGGAAGGCCATGGAGAATAGGCCCTCTGTGTTGTATTCATTGATTGGGGAGAGGCCAATGATCGGCCATTGAAGTGAATGGGTGGTTCTTGAATTGGACGAATCTATGTAGGCAAGTATTTCATCAAGTTCAAAATGACAGTTTGGTAGATTTGAAACAAAGGAGGATGGGTGGAGGTCAGACGGGCATGAGTGGGGAAGTTTAGAATTAGGAATTTCTGGAATGGCTTCATGGAGTGCGATGGAAGCTGTGTTGATATGGTGTAGCATGTTGGAAATGTTGGTAGGTGAAATAGGCAAAGCAAAGAGGGAAATTTGGTTAATATGGACATCTTTGTAGTATGGGTCATTTTGTAGTTTGACCTGCAAAGCTGCATGGACATGTGTTTGACTAACAAAAAATGCATTGTTTTTTTCATCATAGCTAGTTTTGTTTACAATAAGGATGTCTAGTTCTGACAACATGCGAGGAAGAGAGGTGAAAATATTTGTGATATCTTGTGGAAAGCTAATAGTATGACCAGAATATTTCAATTGGCCACCACGTGCATGGGTGACTTGAAGAACGGGATTAACACGAGCAATGAGCATCTCTTCAACTTGAGTTAGGCAGGATAGGACATGTGGTTGGATACCTGGATCCATTTTATTTGTGGAGGAGAAACGATGCGTTGATCTTTCGGCAGCACAACAGGTACAACAAATTATTCCATGACTTGTTTTTGTTTTCATGGATGGGTAAGCTTCATGACAAATTGAGAAAACTTGGATGGGACAAAGTGCATCGATCCTTTGACAAAATCGAAAATGTGCATGTTGGAGAAGGATGGGGAGAAATTTTTGGGCAGGTGGAAAGGGAGGAACATGGGGTGGCATATGTAAAGGGTAGGCAAGATTTGAAGGAGTTGAAGCATTTGGAAAGGGTCGGTCAGGAAGTGGAGATGGAAGAGGAAGTTGGAAAGTTTGGGTGGGACGAAATTTTGTGAAGGAATGGGAGTATTGTTGGTTTGAGAGTGAAGGTTTGTTCGACGATTTGAATAGAGGAGGCGACGATGTGCATTGATGATGTCTTTATTAAGTGCGTAGTGGCGTCGTTGTTGTTCCCTTCCCACATTGTTTTCTGGTGGGGTTGGCATAGCTGTTGCAAGTAAGGAAAGGTATGTCAAATGCATGAAGTATATTGCGAGTGATTATTAAAGCGAAAATGTATTCAGTATGGGTTGCTTAGAAATGTGTGTTGGATATTTCAAATTGAAAAACATTTATTTTGAAATCAACCACATGTTGCATGTATTGGCTAGAGTAAAGTGAAGACATATTTTGTATTTTACAAAAAAAGAAGAAGCATTTTATGTATTATTTTTTATAGTAAGCATAGCATATTGATATGTACATTTATAAAATGTGTGTTTTGTAAAGAAGATCAAACAATGAAGGAGGAAAGGCAAAAATATGTGACTAAATGTTCATATATTAGAAATATCCATTAAAGCATAGTGGAATGACATATATACAAAACGTCATGAAGACAGGAGTGGGCGTTGAAGCGTTTAGGAGAACTAGTAGAAAGTAGAAGGGAAATGAAAATATATAGTTACGATTACAAAACATGTTTGAAAAATGGATGAGGAATGGCAATCAAGGTTTAAGAAGACTGAAAGGGGAACGATGGGAAGGAATTGAAAATGTCTGGCGGAGGGTGGGCATCTTATCAGGAAGGTATTATGGGGAAAGTATGTATCAAATGAGAGGTGGGGGAGAGATGAGTGAGAGCAAGAAAAAAACAGTTAGAGTTTGTGTTAGAATGGGTTGGCGGGGGGAGGACCTGATTGCAGGGCCTCTAGGAGGGTAGTTGATGCCTCATAGTACGCAAGTTCTTCTGCGTGCATAAGAGTTGGGCGTAGTCGTTCAACACCGTTGAATCTATCCCTCTTTAAAGATAGTGTGAAGAGGAAATGGCGTCCTTTGATTTTGTTGTATATGTCGAAAACACTTTCAAGATCAGTTGAGAGGAGGCAGAGGTCCTTTGCGGAGACGCCAAGAAGGGCAGTTGCGGCCTCATATAAAGCAACAACATTTTCAAGGTGGCCAGTGTGGTCTTGCAAATGGAGTCGAAGAATGTAGCGATAGTCGCACTCATTGAACGAGCCTTCACATTTCGAGCATCGGTAGGTGTTGTCATCTTGTCGTAAAGCCTTTCTCATGCATTGGATCCCATCAATGATAAGGGGACATGCGAGGAAGTAGAAATTATCCATGTTAATAGAGGTAGCAGTAGCACGGAGCGAAATCCATGGGATATTTTCGTCAGGTTGCATTGAAAAAATGTCGGCAATTGTTTTCGAACTCAAAGGCCTCTTGCTTGTACTTTTGTATTTGCGGCTGAGCAACGGTGAGGGTGCTTTATTTCCTTCTCCGTCACACCATTCTTTCAGTTGTTGTGCTTCAGGGACATCTGGATTTATAAGTAGCGAAGTCGTTGGGATTGTGCTGATAGTTTGGCCATTGAACTCGACGATCCTTCCCCCTTTAATTGCAAGCACAGAAATTTCACGAGCCATGCGCATTTCAGAGAGTGCACGACCTTCAACATGGCAGTGTTCGCCCCACAAAGTGACATCAATGCTGCTCTCGGACATATCACGAAGATTTATAGTTTTCTTGGGAGTCTCAGAGCCATCGCGTTTGCGAATGATAGACGCAGGAGAGAGGGAGGCGACAATACCTATGACATCAATGATTGAATTAGGAGGTGAATGTTTGAGGGAACTTATAGGCACAAATTGATAGGTATGGGAAGGAATTGTAAGGTCATCAGTGAAGACTTGTGACACTATTGATGAAGAGAAGAGGAGGATTTCGAATGGCCGTTTGAGATGGTTATATGAAGGGTTGGGGATCTTTATGGTCCCATTTGCAACATTGTAAATGTGGCCAATGTTAATGAGAGCATGCAGGGATTCTGCCAACTCATTGAAGGCAGAGACATGGATTTGATAGCTGTCGTGATCGACAAGGTCAAACCCTAGTGATTTTCCAGTGCCCCGTGCATTGCTAAATTCACGAAGGGGTGTCTTTGAAAGGACTCTGCCCTGGATGGACCAAGATTTTCGGGTAGGGGAGAGTGCTTTAAAAGGGAGAACAATTGTAGATGATAGGGTGGATTTTTGGGAGGACAAGGACTGAATGTCAAGGGAGGGTGGCGGTGAAAAGGGAGACGAAGAAGAGGAGGACGAGGTGGCTTGGATCATCTGTTCAGTGGAGAGAATAATAGGGGCTGGGTCACCAACCAATGGTGCATCACGCTGTAGTATGTAAAGATCGATGAGACAAAGTGACCTGCAAGAATGAGATATTTATTAGCAAAGACGGGAAGTAAAATGTTAGGAATGAGAATTGAGATAAAGAAGGGACGTAAGAGGAGAATCATTAAAGGGGAGGAAGCGGGGAGGTGGCATGTGCGTAGCTTACATGGAATGATGTGCATACGTGCACGAGCTTTTTTTGAGGCGAATTATCGAGCCTATTCGCAACTCCTCATTTTGCGCAAACTCTGTATCTGAAGAAGGAAGTAGAACGGTGTGCTTGTGAGCACCATCGGACAATGATACGCGGTAGCGAGGCGTTGTAGCTCGAGCAGAATTTATCTGTTCAAGTGCAATGATCTGTAGGGTTGGTTGTAGGTCGATAGCACCAGCAAGGAGCGACGACAGCCCATTGCGGGTCAAGGATGTTTCCATGGCGATGTAGTTGGTTTCAAAAAACAAGGTGCTGCTAGCGAATATAAATATGAAGGTAAAGAAACTGAAGAAGAGGATGTGTACATAAAGGAACAAAAACTTCTAAGTTTGCAATTTAAGAGAGCTGAAGGAAATAAACAAGAATTTACAAGATTCATAAAAACTTTCTATTAAATTTTTTAGGTGCTCACCTTAAAGCATAAATCCATTGTGCCTTGAATGCCCCAATATAACGAAAAATCTTATACAATGATAAATCCATAGTCCTTGGAATTATTAAAATTTTTATGCCTTCTATAAATAACAAGAATTTAATACCTTTCATGTCTTAATGATCACAAATTTCATTTCTATAAAAGAAGAAAAGTTGTCTAAAATACAAATAATGAAAAATTCATGTTCAAAATTAGTGGTTGGTGGTTGAAAATTAATATTTGTGTTTCTTAATTGAAATTTAACTAAATAGTTCAATGATATAGTTGAAGATAATAAATCATAGATTGTGGGGTCTAAATTTTCTAAGATGTATTGAAACTAATTAGGTTAAATATTTTGTACAACATTAACATTATTTTCAAATAATATTTATCAAGATAAATTGTGAATATATCTCCATTGTTAATAATTTAGTTTTATGAACTAATCATGTTGATTTTAGATAAATTTTCAATATGCCTCCATTGTTAATAATTTAATTTTTAATTTTCTGAACCAGTCATCTTGGTTTGTGTTTAAGATTTTCTCCCATTTCAAGAGTATGGAAGAAAATATCTTAAAAATAGGAACAATTTGAAGTTGGACAAATGCAAAGTTAAAAAAGGTTAACATTTTGAAGTTGGACAAATGTAAAGTTTCTACTTCAGATTATAGCTTCATGGGATGATGTCACCGAAAAGTTTAATTTGACAATTTTAATGTATATTATATTAAATTATTTTAATATATATATTTTGAAATGATAATTTATGATTTAGTAAAAGTTGATATTTCCAAAGTGTTAGACTTTATTCTTTGAATATTATTATAATGAGTAAAAGATTTCCTCACATTAAATTTTAACTTTATTTAATTTTAACTTTAACTAGCAAACAAATTTGACTTTAATGAACTAAGTCGTGAGTTAAATTTGACAATGTTGTCAATTGTGTTTATTTTAAAACAATTTTAAGACAAATGAATTTTTTTGTTGAAGAACAAAAGAAGAAATTATCTCGAGTTGTTGAAAAACAAAAGGATAAATAAATGCCGGGAAGCCGCTCAATTCTTTAAAGCTTCTGATATGATGCAAAAACAAAGGTGTTTGCCCTTTTTTAGGGAAAATAGAGTGTGAAACAGAAGAAGTATTAAAAGGATAATTAAACAACTAAAGGCTGGATCAAAAAATTCAGAAACATTTGAACATAAATTTTCCAATAGATTGCAAAATTTTCATTTATGGAAAACTTACAAGTACTTTGCAAATCATCCCACAAAATGCCCCTAAATTCTGCTAAAATCGGAAGCAGTGAAGCGATACCTTCGATATCCTGACTTTTTAACCAAACAAACAAATTTTCCTTCTACCTAAAAATAGCAAGACTGATCAATCCACTGAAACATAAACCGAAATTTAGTTTAGCTTCTATATAGACTCTAAATTCTGTTGAAAGAATACTTCATTTCTGCCAAGAAACCATTAATTGACAATTTACAGCAGGTTAATACTCACTTACATAGAAACCACAACCAATATTTACAAGTACTCGAAAACAATATATGCCAACTATTAATTAAATTGAAACAAATATATTATTCAGCCATAAACATATATGGCCTGAGTTATTAACATTAATAGATTGCTCCTTTCCATAGATATGTGTCAAATTGCAAAATGAAAAGTCAAATGATAAACAATATATGCTAACCATAATTTTATAACTTGGTTTCTAGGTGAAATTACGATTAAACTGAGACCTTCCTCAAGGAAATTTAACATATTGACACACAGAATACGGCAGACCCCCTCTGTTAGAGAATAATGTGGCCACGTGTTCTGCTGCATGAGAGTTTATCTCTCTTTCACACTATCTCGCCACCTAACTCAATTCTCCGCTTATCACCCGCGGTGCTGTAACTGTGCCATTTTTTGTTTACTCGTTTCTAATTTTGTTTGCTCTCGTTTTGATGTGTTTTCTCTGGTTGTTTATTCTATCGGCTAACACAATGCATTCTCCTCCAAGTTTAACTCAGAAGTTTAACTGTCTCGAACAAATCTATTTAGCATTTTTTGTGGTTTTAGAAACCCTTTTCTCGGTTCGATTCCCGTCCAACGTTCGTTTCCTTCCCATGTTGCCCACATCATTTCTTACATTCGGAGGCTTAAAACGACGGTTTCGCTGCTGTGTCGAGCTGGTCTAAGCAGGTGTTTTGTTTGAAATCAAGTTCGTGAACAGAACAGATCTACCCCCTCGACGTCCAGACTATTGTAGTGAGCCATGTCTGGGTGGGACGAAGGCGTTATCTTTTACAGTGATCAAGCCCAGTTTCCTAGAGGAGATCCCAATCATGGTGCCCTCACACGGCACTCTGCCCTGCGCAAGTTCAAGGAGTTCATTCTGTTATTGTCGGAGGAACACATACCGTTCTTAACCGTGGAAGGTTAAATCCGGGGTTTACAGGATGGCTTATACATTGCAGGCGCCTGTGCTCTTAAAATTTGTTGAAATGCGTTCATGCTGGAAAGCCAGAAGTTGTGAACGTGTTGATTTCATCCGATTTTTTAAAAATTTGTTACTTGGTATGTTGCAGGTTGATTTGGTCCCTCCATCTTCACCAATTGCAGCGACTTCTTCATCTGCTTCCTGTGAGTTATTCCCCATGAATATTTTGATCTACTTTCTCCTAACTTATTTCTTAAAATGGTGTGTATTATTACATAGAAACCAAATTAAATTATGTATGGTGTGTGCATCAAATGAATTGTACAGAAACTCCGCGAGATCGGGAGAATGTATGGAGAAGTTCGTTCCATCCGGGGAGTAATATCAATACCAAGACAATTGGGTCTCAAAAATTCGACAAAGCAGACCCATAGAGCCCTACTGTTTATGATTGGTAATGGTTAATTTTTTAATATTTTTTTCTAACTGAAAAAATCTCACTTGGAGCAATTCTAAGTTTATATATTATTGACTTTTTGTGGCTTTGTATGAGAGATAGAGGGGCTGCTCTGTGCATGCAAGTAGTCCACTGGTTATTTCGGGCACAATTTATCCAGTGCGGTTTTATTTCTTCCGGAGTTCCTATGCTGCCATAGCAAATAATAGACATACTTCTTATGGTCGACTATTATGAGTAAGTTGGAGGCATGAACTTGCAGCGCTGCTAGCCTAAGATATCTGTGGATACTTGTAGCCTGCGGCATTATTGAGATTTCCACACAGTTGGTGTTGTATTAGGGGTTGGGGTTGATGCAATTATCGCTTTGTACAACATTCCATCTTTCGCTCGATGGTTCTCCTTCTTTGCGGAGGTTGTGGCGATTGACTCTTGGGGTTGGAAGTCAGAACATCGACATTCACTATTGCAAATTGGTTTCCGTTGAGAAATCGAGCGCTCAACTCTGTAAAGAAGTAAAGGGTAAGGCCGAGTTTTCATTTGCATTCTACTCCATTTCACGACATTGTTCACAGTGTATTATTACATAGAAACCATATTAAATGATGTATGGTGTGTGTATGAAATGAATTGTACAGCAACTCCACGAGATCGGGAGAATGTATGGAGAAGTGTGTTCCATCCGGGGAGTAATATCAATACCAAGACAATTGGGTCTCAAAAATTCGACAAAGCAGACCCACAGAGCCCTATTGTTTATGATTGGTAATGGTTTTTTTTTTTTTAATATTTTTGTCTAACTGAAAAAATCTCACTTGGAGCAATTCTAAGTTTATATAGTTTTTCTTTAGATTGAACCACAAAACTTTTTTAAGTTTATATAGTTTTGCTCTCGATTGAACAACAAAACTTCTAAGTTTATATACTTTTGCTCGAGATTAAACAACAAAACTTCTAAAAATTAAATTAAATTTTTGTTTTTGGATAATATATTTAAAACTCGTAGTTGGACTTATATAATCTTGCCAAGATATTGAACCACAAAACCTGTAATAATTAAATTTAATCCTGATTTGTGTTTCTTTTTTTGGGATGGTGATCAACAGGCTCTACAGTGGAGAGACTAAATCCAAATGGCGTTAAAGACCTGCTCCTGTCATCAGCATTTCCAGCTTCTTGAATCCATTCATGGTGATGAAGCCAGAAAAAATCAGCGAAGGGTAAGGGACTCTATAATCAGTTTTTTAGTCCTGTTTCGTGTTCTAACAGGATACATAGTCCTGTTTCCTGTTCTAACAAGATACACAGTGACAGTACAATGACTTTTCTACTTCGTTTTCTGTTTCTTGTGCTTGCAAAATATACATAGGCGAACTACTTATTTATGTTCAAACCAATTATTTTCACTAGTTCAACTCTTCAGAAGATTGTAATCGTTAATTCAGCTATTAAGATGGAGACTACGCAGACGAAAGTGGACGAACTACAGTGGCAAATTGAGGAGAAGGACGGCTTAATCAAAGCTGCCATCTTCAGTTATGCTATAAGAAGGTAACTTAGAGGACATTGTTGACTGTTTTTGAAATTTGAAATGTTGTTTGAATCAAACAGTTTGTTCACAGAGTTGTATTATTTTCAGTTTCACCTCATCTAATATTGTAACCCTTTTCACTGTGCGATGAAAACATTAAAAAACATCTCATTGATATTGTTCCTAAATTCGTAATGCACTGATATTCTTTCTAATTGTAGGTAAAAGAAGCTTACCAGCAATTTATAAATCCGAAGTTCTTCAAGGTGGAACTCAGCTGCAACTGCAAGTTCTTCAGGATGGAAGTGAGGCTGCAAGCTGGAAGTCAACACTACTCTGTTTAGTCAGATCGAAGTCCATTTAAGCAGATTGAAGTCCGCTTCACATCGAAGTCGACTGCAAGGTGGAAGTCGGAAATATTGTAGTCTTCAATGCATTAAATGGATTAAATGGTTGCATTTCTTGTTTTCTATGTATTAAATGGTTGGGTGGCTGGAGTTGATAAACCATGATTCCAGGAATTAATATCGGATGCCATGAAAAGACACAAACAATTGCAGGGAGCGGAGGTGTGGTCACTTCTTATCCACCAGCAAACCATTCTTATCCACCAGCGATTGAATATGTTAATCACATTCAATTTTAGATCTATGTAAATTTCAGTCATTGAAGAATTTAAAACGTAATCAATTTCAATCTACTGTGTAAATTTCAGTCATTTAGTAAAATCAAACTCTAGTGCCATGTAAATTTCACTCATTCAATAATAATTTCAAACATAATCAATTTCAGAGAAATCTGCTGAGGAGCTGCCACATGTCAAGATTTCACTAGCTACAAGGGAAATGAGAAATGTTTCTCATTGGCTGGGGTGAACAGTGTTTTCTCACCCCAAGCCCGCAAAGAAAACGCCTCCGGCGTAATTAAAGATTCGATATCATTTAATTTATAAAAACATTTAACATTTAGTTTCCTCCGTTGACCTCTAATTACTTCGTGAGTAGAGGTAAGGCCATAACGATTGCAAAGGCATGCCCTGAACAGATAATGTTGAATATTTTTGTTAGAGTTTGCACGCAGCCCACATTTTTTTGGGGTTCATAATGTTGAAATGCCTTGGGAGAGTTCATATGTGCACCCTAAGTTCTATAAATAACTTTTAACTCAATTTTATGATAAAAATCAAAATTTAAATGGAAATTAAAATGGAAGACAACAGAATGTAGATTCACTTGGTCCTAATGAAAGAAAAACCCAATGGTTATAGCTCTAAAAATCCTTTTTCAAAGTTTGAGAATATTTTGACCAAAATGTACAAATTTGGAGTAAAAGTGAAAATGAAGTGGTAAAACTTATCATATTCACTTATATTAGGTTGATTTTACCCCTTTTATAATGTTTAAAAAACTTTATTATGTTTTTATTAATTTTATTAATTATAAGCAAGTGCTTTCTAAGTGGTGTTTTTAGTTTTTTAGGTGATATGACAAACTAAGTTGATTTTCTGCGATTTTTTCCATCACTTTTGTCCATTTTAGATATTATGTGGTAGGTAATTTATTCAAAAATTGGAATACAAGGAATAGTTTCCCATAGTTCATTCTGTATTAATCAATTCAATATCATTGCTACCATAGAATATACCCCACTAATTTCAAACACACACCTTCTTTCTTGCTTTTAAAAGTGTTGTAATTTCATCGTAGAGCCTACCTTCTATGGGAATAATTAGTACCTTGATATACATTGAGCATCAATGTTGTAATATTTTCATAGGATTTGGAGCCCTATTTACCCTTGAAATGACCCTTTAATGAAACCTCATAAATTTCTCTTAATCTTTTTTTTTGGCCTTTCTAGATGGGGTTCCCATTGTTGCGTTGTAACACTACGTTGTATTGTACTGCTTGTGTTCTCGAACCTGATGTCAACTTCAATTTCATGTTTCATAACCTATCAATTATCCATTCTCTTCAATTAATAGCCTTGTATCTATTTCTTTTGCATATTTACACATTTATCCTTGATGAAACACTCCTAATAGTGTCCTTATCCTACACACATCCCTTGAACTGAAAATAGGTATGTTCCCTACACTAGGAACTAGTTTTATTTCCCAAGACACTTGTTTCCTCCATTGTATAATAACATTATTTTATTATTTTTCAAGCCTTAGGATTTGAAAAAAAAAAATCAAATATATTGAAAAATAGGGAAAGAAAAGAATTGCATTATCTAATTGATTTGGAAACAATCATGAGTAATGTCACGCTTAAACAAATGAATAGTTTTGAGTATTTTTCTCGACAACTTGGATTTTTAGTATGAATCTAGGAACTTGAGCCATTTTTACACCGGAGGCATTTTCTTTGTGGGCTTGGGGTGAGCAAACACTGTTCACCCAAGCCAATAGGAAGGTTTTGTTATCGTCCTTCCAGCAAATCAAAATTTGACAAATGTTCGCTCTTTATATGCATACGCCTACACCGTTCTTTTTTGGAAGGTTTGGAAGGTTCGAGACGAGGGTTTTTAGGTCTTTGAGGGATTCGAACCATGTGTGAGGGGAAGAGATCAGGGTATGAGCAGTATCAAAACCAACAAATTGCCCAATGTATCCACAATACACTAACCACGAAGACGATCAAGGATACGATCAATACCAAAGCCAGTAAGAGTTCAATCAGTACCAAAACCAGGAACCAGAGGAACAAGCATACATGAAATACCAAGGCCAGGAAATAGCGTAAAAGGACGTTGAATACCAAAAGCAGGAATCCAGTCAGGATTATGCACCATACCAGAACCATGGTAGAGGAGAGAAAGGTTATGCAGAATACCATAAACAGGATGATGCGCACCATCCAGAGGGCCCTCTTCAATCGCAACCCGATGGCGGGATAAGAAACCTATTGTAGCCAAGGAAGATGAAACTGGATTTGTGAGTACAAGAAGCAGAAACGAAGAGGGCAAGGATGGGGGTTTGAATCCAGATTTGTTGGAAACTACAACAATGAAGTTGGAATATTGATCGGAGGGTTCAAGCTAATTTGAAACACAGGGTGTTTGTTCTGTAGAAGTGAGTAGCGGCAGGAAGCGGCGATCCCGTTGGGGTCCTCAGACGGAAGAGCGAGGGAGAAATGCAGGATAGTGCTGGGTCCGTTAGGAAATGAAAGACCCGTTGGGCTGATGAGCCAAAACCACTTATGGGAATCTAGCTTCCAGGGTTTGTTAAAGAGTTAACTGGAGGCTTGGAACTCGATCCTGAGGTACAGGCTTTGAATGCATGGTTAATGGATATGCCTTTAGATGACCGGCCAGAGGGTGCTCGGTCGCCGTTCCTGGAGCCCATCTATGATAACGATGGGATTAGAATCAATACAAGGGAATTTAGAGATCGAGAAAAGCTTACGAGGGAGAGATAGGAGGTCATATCCCACCTTATCAAGCGAAACCCAGCATTTAAGCCGCCTGCAGATTACCGTCCGCCGAAGCTTTATAAGAAATTGTTCATTCCCGTGAAGGATTTTTCGGGGTATAATTTTATCGGCCCCAGAGGTAACACCCAAAAGAAAATGGAGAAGGATACTGGTGCAAATATTGTTATAAGAGGCAAGGGTTCTGTTAAGGAAGGTAGATTACAACAGAAATGTGATCTGAAACCTGATCCATCCGAGAATGAGGACCTGCATGTTTTGGTCGAGGCGGCGACACAGGATGCTTTGGAAAAAGCTGCGGGCATGGTGGAGAAGCTGCTTATGCCTGTTGACGAGGGTTTGAATGAGCACAAGCGGGTGCAGTTGAGGGAACTTGCGGCACTTAATGGGACAATACGGGATGATGAATTTTGCAGGATTTGTGGCGAACCAGGTCATAGGAAATATGCTTGCCCTACAAGGCTTATCGGTCAGCTCTGTCATGTTGTATAGCACCAGTGTTCTCTACTTCCTTACGGACTACCCTAAACCTAAATATCTGAACATGTCGGTTTCTCAGAAATCAACCATTATTAATGGAAATGAACATGAGGTAGGGTAATCAAATCATATTTATATTTAAGCCAGATGGGTTTAGTTGCTCTGAGGTTTGGAGTTGGACCTCACATTATTTTTTAGCATTGTGCACATTTCCTCCCTCAATTTTTCAGTAGAGACCCCATTTCTCTTGCTACAATTATTAAATTTTTAAGCACTCTACACCTTTACTCCCTCAAATCCTTAGTAGATACCCATTTCTCTTGGTGAAATTATTTAATTACTGGGTGTATGGTTTTTCTATGTGCAGCACACCTGTTTAATTCATATGATTTTTGTTCTTTCTTTTCTATGCAGCATGCCATAGCTTTTCTGAAAGGAGGTTAATATTTTTGTGCAAAAGCAACTATGAACATTTGGAATCCCCACATAGGAGCCTCAAATGCATTCTGTCTCAAATGTGGTTTCTGCGGGATCATTTGATGGTTCTGATCTTAATAGCATTGAAGCAGGCTGGAAGGTGATTCTTGTTCATAAAATTTATTTAGTCTTTGGTTATACTTTGAAGTTATAAGATATTGATGTGTTGTTATTGCACTGATCGCCATGTGAGCCCATTGTTGTATGGAGACCGCAGGCCTCGTCTCTTTACTTATTGGATGGTTTTTTTTACAAAACTCCTTACTCGCTTTCAATGTTTTTTGAAAACCTTTTCACTTGGCAACATCTTGGAATGTGAATGAATTTCCCCACACTTCCAACTCTTTAGAATGTGAATGAATTTCTCCCTACCTCATTAGTTCTACGTCATTATTGCAATACTCTGAATGAATTGAGTTTTTTCGTAGCAAAAAATGATCCTGACAGCAATTACAATTTGGTTAAAATATGGTTTGCTTTGTAAGGTACATCTCTACTCGCGATTTTTTTCAGGGAACATATTGGATAAAATATTTATTCCAAAAGAAAATAAAACGTGCAAAGAATATGGATAATTTTAGTAGAATGTTGGATATGATTTCAAACGTTACTGTCTAAACCAAAAGTTCCCATGCCACATGATGTTGTTCCATATTTTAATTTCCTTTTAATCATGTCCTGAAATACAGGTTTATTGACTTATGGCCATGTAACAATGCAAGAAACCTTTTTTTTTTCACAAGAGAAAAAACACTTTTTTAGATATATTATAGTGAAAAAAAATAATCTATGAGTCAGATACATAATCTCGCCAATGGATAACACACCTAGTTTATCCATCCAGATAAATAGGTGACCCATCCCAGACTAGAATGATGAGAAGAGTCCCCTATCAACGATACAGGAAACTGTAATAATTACAATATGAACCTCATGAGTATGCATAGAGGATACCAAATATGTCAAAAAGAAAAATAGACACAGGGAGAAAATGAAAAAACGACAGGCCCCCAAGTTGATCCATTCGATCAAAAAATTCTAATTAAGACCAAAGACTAGCATCATGTAGAAGAATGCAAAGGGAAGCCCACTGGTCATGTGTGAACCAAAATGTGCCAGAAGGAGCGTAGACAGGCTTGTTGTGTGAACCATATTCTAGTAATCAATCCAATGATACAGCATTCTTGAGAGGAAACATGCTCACTTGAATAGTCATTCACACTTGCCTGATGGCCGTAACAATCTACCATGTCCAAAAAAATAGAGCCTTGTGGATACCATCATATTGAGCACTGGAGAGCATCTTTTGATAAAAAACAATGAGTAGTATGCAATTGACAGGCTTGTTGTGCAGATAAAAGCCTAGTAAAAAAGCGAACCCCTATGGAACAACATACAAGTGAGAAATAAAAAGGAGTACAGGCTCTCTTGAAAAGACATTAGGCTCGTATGAAAACCATTACCAACTACCACGTCCAAAAACATAGCATGTGGATACCATTTATATTGAGGACTGTCAAGTTCGTTGAGGAAATTGCAGCAATATTTTTAATAATCCTTGTGATTATATAGGAAACATCAGGCTCGCTTGCAGGTTAATACAGGCTCGATTGAGTACTAAAGAAAACAGAGACAACATCCAACCAGTATATATAAATATAATACCTAGAGAGGGATATTTGGGAATGCAGCATGTCACATTAACATGAAACCATCAAGGAAGGCCTATATATTGTGTCTGTATGATTCCATCTCCCGGTTGTTCCTGTAGTATGTAAGTATAATGTAACCAAAAGATTGATCCAGCCCCTTCTTAGAAAGACCATCAACCCTCTTGTTTCGTTCTTTGTAAATGTGGTGTAGAGTAGCCCTCCGGAATATTGATAAGATGCAATGGATGCATTCAATCCATCCACTAAGATATGAACCGTTTAGTGAGGACCTTCCAAAAATTCCATCAATAACAAACCGAGAGTCCCCATATATGTCAATTCAAGGGATCATTAAATGATGAGCCACCATGATCCCGCTCGACAGTGCCATAATCTCTGATTTATTATTTGTACCATAGACCATGTTCCATATGATATGATACCTCTCTTCGCCATTCATTTTAAGCCATGCCCCACAGCCACAAATGCCCTCCTGTTATGCTCCATCGAAGTATAATGTCAGAAGTCGGATGCAATGAGGTTTGATTCTGATGGACAGGTCTTTGCATGCCACTACCGGGACAGGGTTGATAAGGATCCACTCCATGACTCGTGAAAAAATTCTATTGGCATCATAATTTGCCTCATTGAACAAAATATTATTTCTGGTACACCAAAGCTCCCAAAAAACGTAGCATGGGAGAGCCTTGTACCCTTCAGCCCTAGTAGCCCAGAATTCATATGCATGTTTTTGATCTTGTGGTCTCCAAATATCAGTGCAGGTCAGGCTGGAGAACATTTCCCAAATTCCTAAAGATACCTTACATTTGAAAAAAATGTGAGATATAGTTTCCAGTGCTATTTTGAAAAAATTGCAGCACCCTGGTCCTTGTTTTCCTTTTCTCTGTAAATTCTCCCAAGAGAGAATCTTCCCCTTTTTGAGCAGCCAATTGAAAAGTACAATTTTATGTGGGATTTTCCAGCTCCACACCTTTGTAAATCCATGGATGTCCTCAGCTTTTTGATTTTCCTCTTTTAGCTGCAGATATAGAGTCCTGACGCATATGTTTGAGCCTTTTGAAGAACCACCCAAAACAATTCGATCCCCCATAGGGTCAAAAAAGAAACCTGCTGCCTGGAATGGGCTGATTTATTCCTACCATATTTCCCTATCACAAATCCTCATCCCTAGAGTGTCAAAATGCATCCAAACAAGAGCACCTAATACCCAATGTGATATGATGTCTGCCAAGTAGTTGAAACCTCTGTGTGACAACCTGTGTATAAAATCCACCTCAGCAGAATATGCAGCCTGTACGCCCATAATATTTGTGCAATTTATGGGGATCATCCCCCCATTTTCAAACTCCCACATGGATCTGTGTTTAATAACATCATGGCTCTTTGTTATGCTCCTCCAGATCATGGAAGCCCGCCGGTGTTTTGTAATAGGGCCATATAAGAATGCAGCCAATGTTCGCCCTCCCAAATATTTATCTGCCATAATGCTTTGCCATATACCACATCCCGAGAACATCCTCCACATTTTCTTCGACAGTAATGCAATAGAGAGCGTCCGGAGATCCAACAGACCCCATCCACCCATTGCCTTTGGAATAGTGATCTCTAACATTTTACAGAGGTGATATTTTTTCTCAGAACTAGCTCCTGCCCATAAAAATTGTGCCATTATTGCATTAATCTTCTCGAAAATGAAAACTGGAAGACAATAGAGGTGACCCCAGTATATCGTAAGCTGGGAGAGGACAGCTTGAATTAGAATGTATCTACCTCCTAATGAAAGTCAACAATTTGTCCATTTTGATATTTTTGCCCTATGTTTTTCAATGAGCCATTCCCAGTCACTATTAAGATATGCACAAGGCTTAATTCTAAAGCCCAGGTATGTGACTCCATCATATATTTTTGCAGCTTTAACCCCCAGAATCTCAGTGACGTATTGAACATCCATAATCTCTTCGTTGTCATATAGCAATATTGACTTAATTATGTTGGTGCAAAGTATCGTGGCTGCTCCAAAACGATCCATCAAAGCGTGGAGGAAAACCCATTTGTCACGTATTAAATGACCAAAGACCAGTAATTCATCTACAAAAAGAGAATGTGTGATCCTGACCTGCGGAGAAAGCCGTAAACCAGTAAAGTGACCCTCTAAAGCAGCATAATTGATCATTCAACTGAAGCCATCCATGACAAGGAGAAAAATGAGAGGTGATAAGGTGCAGCCCTGTCTCAGCCCACGTCCAGCCCTGAAGAAAGTGGAAGGAATCCCATTTATGATAACACTATATCTCACCGATACGATACATGCCATGATCCATCGAATGGTAGGTAGCGACATACCAATTTTGAAAAG
Organism: Pinus albicaulis; assembly: GCA_034641835.2. Classification (NCBI taxonomy): domain Eukaryota; kingdom Viridiplantae; phylum Streptophyta; class Pinopsida; order Pinales; family Pinaceae; genus Pinus; species Pinus albicaulis. Next base: position 62,009 of record JAXQQM020092936.1, read on the forward strand.
GGTAAGTCTTATGAAGGACCATTCTACAGAGTCATATGCTTTATAGAGACCAACCTTATAAATTATGCCATCCTTTTTCTGGTCGCGAATGGAGTGCATCACTTCTTATGCGATGGAAACAGTGTCGTGAATAGATCTACTGTTGAGAAACCCATATTGTTCTCCCGATATCCACCTGGAAAGAGTACTTTTGAGCCTGTTTGCTATGACTTCTGAGGAAATCTTGTATATTACGTTGCAAATTGCTATGGGCCTAAATTCTGAGAAAGATTTCAAGTCCGAGGACTTCGAGATCAGGGCTATGAAAGTGGCGTTTAATTCACCTAGAATATGCCCCCTTTTTTTTATAATCTCAATCAGCTCCAATAGATCATCTCCCATTAACTCAAAAAAACTAATATAGAATTTGGTCGCCCATCCGTCGGGCCCGAGACTTTTTTCCCTGGAAAATTATTTAAGCACTTCTTCAATTTCCTTCTTGGTGATAGGTTGCATGAAAACTTCAACAGCTTCCTCGTCAAACATTTTAGGAATGTGGCTCAGTACCCCTTGTTGATTGACAAGGGAGATCCCCTCATCCTTCTTGTAAAAATCTACAAAATGTTCAACGGCCGCTCGCCTAATCCCATCCTCGTCAGAGATCAAGGTACCATCCATTGATCGAATGCACCATATGGAATTTTTCGCCCTCCTCCGAGATGTGCACGCATGAAAATACTTGGTGTTCATGTCACCCTCTTTGAGCCATTGATTCCTACATTTCAACTTCCAAGTGATTTCTTCTATCTTCAGCAACTCAATATTTCGAGCCTCCATAGCTTGTAATTTTTTGTAAAAACCTTCGTCTGGAGGATGTACAGTTGAAGACATGTGAGCCTGGGAAATCTTTTCTGTTATGTCTTCAATTTCCTTTCTCTTTGTTTCCTTCTTTTCATGTTCCCATCTTTTTACAAGTACTTTTAATGCCCTCATCTTTTCAGCAAGACCAAGATCATGTGTGCCACCTCCCGCCTTACAAGAGTCTAGCCAAAAGGTTCTAACCAATTGTATAAAATCAGGATCAGTAAGCCATACCCTGTTGACTTAAATGGAGCCCCTTTTTTGAAAGATTTTTTCTACCACGATAAGAAAATAGCCATGTGATCCGATAGGGAGGATTTTTGAACAGTGAGGCGCATATGGCCCATGTGTTCAATCACTGCGTTGCTGACCATAGCACGATCCAAGACTTTACCTATGAAATCTTCACCACATCTTCGATTAGTCCATGTGGGAACAAGAGGAGTTGCTTTGATGTCTACAAGGGAATGGCTGTTTAGAATGTGAGACACTTTTCAAGCCACAGGGTCCATTCTTGCTTTTATACCCCATGACTCATCCAAATAAAGAGCAACATTGAAGTCCCCGATTAACATAAGAAATTTAAGATCCAGCACCCCAAATTTATCTAACTTCTTCCAGAAATCTACCTTCAGAATGCAAGGAGGATATAGGTTAATGATGGCAACCTCCTCACCAATCCCCCTGCAAGAACCAAAAAGGAAAATACCCCTAAAAATTTTGAAATCCAAGAAGTTAAAACGTTGTTCATCCCACTCGATAGCCAAACCACCGGATCTTCCAAAAAAATCAACACCTGTAGTTTTCCATCCTGGGCAGATTGTAATTATAGATTCCATTGCGGTTTTTCTCATACATAGTGTTTCCTGCAGAAAAATGATCGATGGTCTGTGTGTCCTGACCAAATCTCTGAGGCGACAGGTTTTGGAGGGGTCGCCTAACCCCCTGATATTGATAGACAAAATAGATGTCATTTCTCATTCCTTTGTGGGAAGCTTTATCTAAGGGCCCAGTCCTCCTCTGTGTGCATGATAGGAATATCCTATAGATTCAGAATCTCTCCCTAGAAGAGTTCCTTTGTCCTTTGTCTCCCCCTAAAGTGCCTGGATCCCGATTTTTTGGTTTTACGAACTGTTATGTTTGCTACTGTTTTAGGAGATATAATAGGGGGAGCCACTATGTTATTCCCGTCAAAAACAGTCAGCGCTGCAAGATCCAGATCCAGATTTTTCATTAGTTCTTCCAGGTCTGTCCCAATAGAGTTTTTAGGGGATACATTGGACATATCATCATTATGAGGATGATAGATGTTTGGAGAGACCCATTCCAGGGCCAGCATGGTAGGCGAAGCAATCAGAGGGCTATCATGGGATGGCATTGTATGTGGAGGGCATGTGCCACATGCGATATGGGAAATAGATTTGTTAGGAGAGACTATGGCCTTATGCGACAGGGGAGTGCACTCTGGATGAATGGAAGAACCTTTTAATGGCCTAAAGCATTTTTGTGTGATGTCCGAACGACATCGCTCAGAGAGTTATGAAAGTGGGGGAAACTTATGAGGAGGAGGTGTGGGATATTCAAAGGATCCATTATGAGATATAGGAGAATCAAAAGAGAAATACCGAGATTTATGACATACCGAATTATGTGTTCCATGAACTTTATCCCATGTCCAATTCAGATTGGAATCAGACTTGTCCGAGGGTTCCATCTCAGTCGAAATAGACTGTCGGCCCCCTGTGCCTTTTGAGATGATGTAATTATGTGTCTGCTTAACCTTCAAGAATCCATCTGGACAGAAACGCTATAGGTGACCCGTTTTTTCGCAACATAGGCACCGAAAGGGAATGCCCTAGAAATTGACACGTTGTTTGTGACGTCTTTGATCCCATACCAAGTCAATGTCACCCGAAAACTCCCCATATGAAGCCACCTCCACCAGGATCCATGCAATACATTTATCTGCATTGCCTACACAATGAGGACCAACGTATCTGGTTGCCTCTATAGAGTTTCCAATAGCCGTGAGAGCCTTGACAGTCCAATATTCAAGCGAGAGCCCAGGTAGTTTTGCCCATAAGTACTTGCCATGGGGAGCATCCATAAGAGGATCAAATCCCAAGTACCAAGGCATAATCTGCAGATAACTTCTATCATTTACCCAGACCCTATCCATCACCTTTCTGCAATCATGTTCATGTAAGAAGTGTACAGTGAACCAGTCCCCCATCAGCATGCTAATCTTAGGCATGTATCCAACCTTACGTACCCAGAATTTTTGAGCCCATACAAACATATCAAGACCCTTTTATTCAGCATAGATCCACCTTCCTACCAAGGCCCACTTTTGGAGACTGGTAACCCTGTCCATGATATCATCATTGTCTAAAAACACCTCTTTGATGATCGGGTCTGGTTTGAAAACTTTCCGACCATTTTCCCTCTGTTGTCGCCTGTCCCTATGATTATGAGGCTGAGATGATCTATTTTTGGTAGGAAGAGGTATTGACTCTGATATCATATTAGCCTCTTCCGAGATAGTCTGGTCCATCGGAGCATTTTGAATACCACAAGGAAGGGCAAGTGCAATCTGTTTACATCTGCCACTTTTTTTCTCTGCTAGAATCGTAGCTGCAATTAAGGCTTCCTGAGCAGATGTGTCAGAGGAGAGGATGTCCTCCCTCAATCCCATCATCTCCAGGAATTGTGATTGCATAAGACCACCAGAGTTCCGAGAGGAGAGTAATGGGAAACTGACTTGATTGAAGTAGGTGGCAATAATGGACATCGGATCACTCCATAAATGGACAATCCTAAAATGAACAACCATCAACCCCAATAATCAATATCCATAACCCAAGATCGATCCGAAAAGGATCAACCCTATCCCCAAATCCGTCCGGGCAATCCAAACATAAATTCTCATACACACCAGCCCAGGAGAGTTGTACAGAAAGCACATTAAGGGTGTATGGAACACCCTAATATCTCTGCAATATGATAATTGTCTGCCAACCACCACTAATGATCACCAGTTTCCAAAACTCAGGAGTCGAAAAGAGGAGAGAAATGCAAGACAAAAAAAGGAGAAACCTCGGAATACCATCCGAGATAGGCAGATTGTAGCAAAAACAAACAACAGGGAAAAAAATCAGCACTGTCCACAGGATGTCACAACCCTTCAGAATCAGGGATCCAGACAGCAACATATGCAACCTTTACAATGCCACCAATGGTGACAAATCTTAAATCCCACGTCTTTACAAGGTCTGGATATCACCAACGAATCCCACCACCTTCCCCAGAAACCGGCCCAATACACTGAAAAAGAACTAAATATACCGTGACAGAATGTGTTATTTTAATGAAAATTAGAAGGTACCCCTTTGTCCATCATATTAACACCAATCAAACACTTCAACCATCAGCCCATTACCCCCCACATTCCAGAGAAAACCACTGTCCCAATCAGACTCTCTTCGTGTTTGAACTTCCTGTACATGCAGGGGTGGTGTTCATCCACTAGTTTCGATGCTGGAGCTACGAGATTGAAATAATGGGATTTGTAGAACAGCTTCAGGCAAGGATGGTGAGAGGAAGGGACGCGTAACATTTTTGAGTTTTACAGAACAGGTAGGGTTTGAGATTTTTGTCAGTATGGGTAGCTCCTGTTTGAATGACCCTGGTAATTTTAGGATGCCCACTCCACATCACTGCCCGTGTCCATGACCATCAATAACTCCTGCTGAAGAGGGAGTGAGCTCCATGAACAAGGTTCTCAAGGAGGTGTTTTTGTGCATGACGATATAGAGATTTTCAGTAATTGGTGTGAAAGTATACAAAAATGCATGGTCCCATTTTGGTATATAGCTTGACCTGTGATTTATAAACGGTCAAGGCTGGAACAATAGTGGTTTGAACTTCATCCTTTTGTCTGTACTCTGCTTTATGAGCAGGGAGGTCCCTTTTTTTTTTGCTTCCAGATAAAGGGATAAGATTAAGTTTAGAATTATATTAGTAGTAGTTGAAGAAGCTTATTGTAACAAAAGGACATGTATTTGAATGTTTTCTACTTTTACAGCAAATGTTTGTTCAGAACAAATTCGACTCCTCCGAAGCATCCAAAGTCAAAGTTAATAACTATTTCTGAAATCTTTCCTCAAATGAGTTTTGCTAGCCATTCAAATCACTGTTCATTCATTTTTTTATGGCAACTCCACACAAAATTTTGATTGATTTCGTCTAATCAATACTTCTACATTCACTCACCCTCGTTAAGAATCGAAAGAACAACATTCAATAGAAATGGGGATAGTCACCAAACTTCCCATTTAATGTTCTATTTTGTTTTGTGCTTTTTGCAAAGCAATCAGTAAGTTGACCTAATGCTATTGTTCCACCGTCGAGCCAGAAAGCTTGATATGAAAGAACTCAAACTATCAAGTTAATAATCTCAATTTCAGAAACTAGAGTTTCTAGTTTGGGATGTAAAGGTGAAGGGAGGAAAAGCCAGGCTTGTAGTGCATTTTCCATAAGAGCATCATTATGTTCTTTCCCTTTTCTTTCATACAGAAATTACTTGCAGAAATAGGATGGAAAAGAGTTTTTAACCATTCCACCCAACATTGGATCATTGATGACACCAAATTAACTGAGCTTACATGTATTATCATCAAATTCTTCATGCCTGAATATTTTTCATGTGTAATAGGGTGATTTGTGTGGAATTTTCTTCCATAAGACATACAAGAAAGTGTCGATGACACCAAAAGTGATATTCCATAGTTTTGAGATTGTGTTACTTCTCTAGCTTTCTCATATTCCATAGCCAATCAGTACAATAATCAAATAAAATGGATCCTTCAAAAAATCACTAAAACACCAATGAAATGTACATTTACAAGCCACCAGTAAGTTGACAAAATTTTCACTTATAATTTGCTTCGAATTATTATCTAAAGACAGTGGAGTACAGTAATCAGAGAGAATGGATACATGAAACAATTATAATAATTGGCCTTCACAATGGCTTTCTACTTGTGAGTAAGTTGACAAAATTTTCACTTATAATTTGCTTCGAATTATTATCTAAAGACAATGGAGTACAGTAATCAGAGAGAATGGATACATGAAACAATTATAATAATTGCCCTTCACAATGGCTTCCTACTTGTGAGAAAGGTCTTGGTTAAAATATAAAGGACCAATAAGTTTACAAACAAGGTTTTTGGAAGTGAGCAAGATTCAATAATAAGAAAACTGAATAATTACAGAGATTTAAATTTTTAGCTTGTCATCAAGGCCGATGATTCACAACTAATTTAAATAAACTCAGCACCTATCATAACTAGCAAGAACACAGCAGCAAGAAATTGGAAAGAAACGAATCTAATACTTGCTTTGAGGGTTAATCACTATTTACCCTTGGTCTTATAAAGCATATGCTAGAAATTCTCTTCTTTAACATCTGATCAATAGTGATAACCATCACACAATTTATCAAGTTATTCTCCTTCATTGGAAGAAATGTCAATCGTTCCATAATTTTTGTATCTTATTTAGCATGGAATGAAAATTCATTTATTTCCACCTTAAAATTCGGAAAAAACAGCTTAAACTAATCATGTGGCATTAGGTAATCCAGGATCTTGCCCATGGATTTGGTTCCTTTCAACCATGTTGCAAACTATAGTGATAAAAAACTGGAAATGACAACTCACATGAAAACAGAGTCTCACAACAAGCTAACCATTCATCTGCTAGCCTATTTCATATTGCATATGATTTGTTTTGCATTCCTGGACTCCCGGCCTTTTGAACCTTCCTCTAACCAAAGAACTTTAGCAATGTAGACTCTGCTCATGAAATTGTTCTTTACCATCATAAAGGGGCTCTTAATATTAGGCAATCTATTTATCTTTTTTTGACTAGGCATACTTCTAAAACCAAACAATTTAAAACATTTTTGAGAACCTAATATAACAGATTGGATCAAGCAGATTGTTCGGATTGTAGATCCTTTCCCTGATCTAGTAACAAATTGGCCCTTTCTTCTTGCGATGAGGGTGGTGGCACATCAACATTTTGGGAACCAGTTAGTCTAGCTAAGACCACAAAACTCATTCCACCGATTATATTATTCAGACATCGAAGCACAAGAAGAAAAGTCTTAAAATGGATGCATTCAGGAGTGTGGGGGGTGCCTTATTTGGGGTTTTAAAGTTGGGATCCATCTTCTTTCTGACACTGATCAGTGTATTAGACAATACAGTCCCTACAAGGCCTGCAGCAAACCCAACAGCTGCAAACAGGGTACCTTTATAAACAAAGGTACCCAGTCTTTCTAGGACACCAAAGGATCTTATCTCAAACATGTGGCTTGTAAGGAATCTTGAAAAAATACCAGGGAGAGACTGTGCTGACATTGCGGCTGAAATGGAGAGATTTTACATACCAAGTTTCATATCCCCTTTCGGCGTTCCCTTGCACCTCCCGATGCAATTGCTAGTTATTAAGTATTTACTCCCCTATATGGTTACTCTTCCAATAATTATGGAGAGTTAGTGGATTCCACCTACATCACAAACTTCTATCATTGGTAATTATTGAGTCAATGCTTCCCAAGTCACTTTTTTTTCATGCTTATGTTTAAGGGATTTCTAGCTTGCATTGTCCCTTTCTAATTTTTTTCAGAAAGAAATTTCAGAAAGAAAAAAACGTTGTTTATATTAACAGTGCATATATCGTAACATTACATTCTCATCTAGAGTAGATAAGAAAGACATGATCCAAATCAACATTTCCATTTTGACAACTTCTAAGGAAGAAAGGAGTCAAAACAAAAAATATGAAGGGATCATACATAATTGGGGTTAATAAACCACCAAAGCCAGATATCGAGTCCAGAGCAAAGAAAACAAATAGATCAACCCAAATAAAGAGGAGATCGATGCCATCTGTACTGAACTCATCATAGATTTGTAAGAAAAGGATGAAAAACAAAGCGAAAGAAAAAACTGGCTCGCTTGATAAAAACATGTGAGACCCTGTTGAAATAAAAAGTCCAGGAGGATTAAAAAAGCACTGCAACATATGAAATTGATAGCATTGATACAAAAACGAGAGATAGCTTGACATATATATAGATAACCGGCTCGCTTGTATGCATATTGGCTGGCTCGCTTGTAATAAGTCATCATAATCTGGCTCACTTGACAAATTAGAAAGAGATATGAATAGATAGCCTCGTTGTCTGTACCAACAGGAGAGAAAATAGGCTCGTGTTGTGGAGTGAAATGATCATTCACCTACACTTAAAAGCAGATAGAAAAAGGTGATTGAAAAGTGAAATAGCATGACATAATAATATTGTAAATCGGCTCGTAGTGTGTCAATAGTCTGGCTCGCTTGTAAAATGTCAACAATACTGGCTCGTTTGGCTTCCATTGTAGCCCGGATGAAAGCCTCATGTGCCGAGGTGTCCAACTCAAGGCCCAAGAAGGACCCATGTGTCATGTTAGCATGATCCATCATGGAATTGTCAGGACACAACCGACGACAGTATTCCACACCCCCGAGCACCACCAAGTAGTGCAAGATCAATATGCAGAATCGAGAAAAAATCTACAAATGTATGAAAGATATTAAGGTAGCCTTTCATAGTACAAGTGAGAATGAGAAAACGCTGACGAAAAATCGGATCGCACACTTTAGCATTTGAAAGCCCCCGATGATAATATGGTCAGTACATCTACCCAGAAACAAAAAAAAGGAAAAAATAGAATGTTGCCCTTATGACATCAGAATAGAGGGAATATAATATTGTATCCAGCCTCTGAGATGTAGCCCAAATAGATGTCAAACGTCGTCATTACGAAAAATAGAATCCCAAATGTAACCTGGATACGTTGAAAATAGAATTATCGACAACCACCCCCAGGAATATATAATAATTAGACCCTCTGACATCTGGAACGATGGAACATCAATCTCAGTGTAAATAAATCAGCCACTTGAATGACTGTCGTCCTCTTGTCAAATCCAAATCCCTCAAGATTTGGATCTATCATATTGCACCAACTCACCAGTTATAGATACTAATATTTCAATAAGAATTAATTCATAAAATTCCGGCAGACGGAAAACTTATGAATCTATAGATGCAGCCGGAAAAACTAGGCCCATAGGAACAAAAACAAGATCTAAATGTGATAGCAACAACAACATGGACAACCAGGGCATATCCACCACCTATCACCAATTCTAAAACTGAAATTTTTGCAGGGCCTGTAAATAATAAAAGAGTCAACCCACTTACGCCATAGAAAATACCATTTGTGGGCACCAGATGAAGACTGATAATCAGAATCAGTCGATGAAGCAATAGAGAATTCAGTTGATGAGTTGGATTTATTTATGTTTTCGACCATTCGAAAAACACTGATATAAAAGAGCCGACAGAATCATATATGCAAAGATGGATAGGATAATGATAATGCCAATCTCCACCTCATCCGAGAAAGACATAGACCCAGGTGGAAGTATTAGCGAGTAAGACAAATCTAGGTAGAATGAACCCTATATGTAGACATTGGTGATAGTATGCATGGAATGACAACCAAAACAGGTAAAAAAATATAATGACGAGGTTTAATCCACCATCTGAAACTAATGAAACAGTGGCTGGAAACTGAAATGTAGGACTACTATGACTTTTCAGAAACCAATAGCAGAAGGAAATGAGGAATATGTTAGAAGAATGTAAAGAGAAAAGGAATAACATGACTAGAAATAAACCTATACTATATAATGATGAGCACAGTCAAAAGGAAACAGGAAAAGAAGGGCTGAACCATATGACTTCATTCCCCCACAATATAGCCTTACATTATCTTATCATCCAAGTCTGATTCTCCATTCTCAGAAACATTATTTTCCATACCTGTTTGGTGTATATATGCAGGGCTGCAGCGATGTAGAAAGTGTTGCACGTTCCATCAGCCAGAATTACCTGCAAACCTATATCTCCCAATTCAAGAGTTGATGCGGATGGGTGAAAAGATTTACCAGCTCAGAAATGAGAGAGTTTAGAGTTAAAATGGGGTTCCAATCGCCTTCTCTTAGAATATCAAGGCATACGTTTCCCGTCGGATCAACTGTTCACTATTTTTGGTTCATTAATATGATAGTTTGATTGTGCATGGAACAAAGGACATGATAAGGGATGACATCACTTCAAGCCTTAGACCTCAAGGAATTTTGACGAAGGGCATTGAAGAACTGGAAATATCTATATCCCGGGGTGACTTGGCGTGTGGGGTAGGTTTTGTGGGGACAAGCACCGTGTGGCACAGGACGAGATCACTTACTAGTCAAGGGGGGACGGTTTAACCCTAATATGAATTTTTCAATGCCACATAGCCCGAAAGGTTTCTCCTAGTGTTTTACAGTGGGGAAAAAAATTAGAACCTACTAGGATGTATTTTCGAGGTGATCCACGCCCACTTGACTTTCATATGTGTATGCAATAAGTGTTCACCATTGGGAATGATCATGGCATATGAATGGGTTGACAATTTCCATGTGACCAATGACATGGATAGCCATGTGGATGCCACATGGAAAGCTAATATGACATGGTATGATTTTATTGGACAAACTTTTAATAGTCATATATTTTGAATCCATATTCAAAATAGAAGAAACTTTTATATGATTGGAAAGGTATTGATGAGACAAACACAATGATGCCGTATATTTTATGTTGGGAATATGTTGCAATAAATCACACAATTTAGACCCCATTTCCATGTCAGTTCAACATAGTAAATGCCTCCTTATAGCCTTTGTTTTGGGTTGGAGTTAGTAGGTGTTATGTTGCATATGCATTTTGATTTTAAATCTATATTTCATTTCATTCCCTTCTTAAAACTGGATAAAAACTTGGATAACACTCGTGCCATGTGTTTCCATGTTTAAGTGTAACCACAACCACAATCCAATTGTTCTTCAAAACCTTTGTGGAAGCTTTTGTATCAAAAAATCATGAATTTTTTTTTACTTTCAAATATTATGGCAGAAAACCATGTATTATGCAAGGAATTTTTACTTTCCAAAAAATCGAGCTAACTTACAAGCTACCATCATTGTCAACTTTAACTCTTCAATCAATGAATACATCATCACAACCCATTTTTGCATCAATATTCATTTATATTTCACAGTCCCATGGGTGTATGACATGTTTCTTTCTCCCATCACAAACACTAATATATATTTGATAAGCTGTGTCATGAGGTTTTCTACTATAAATCAATCATCGACTGGCAATCACAATGAATTCCTTCTTCTTCACACGCTCTTCATCACCAACCATAGACATGTTTCATTCCATGTTAATTGTCCCATGGATATTATGAATATCCTATTTCATGATCCAACATCACTTTACCTATTCAGTGTTGAAACCCCTTAAAAATTCTCCACAACTCACAACTATAAACCATTATTTTTCCATCGGCATTTTCTCCTCACCCTCATTCTTACCATGGCCTTCGTCATAGAAAATTAGATCAAGGCCATTGCATGGTACACCACCAGCACTTATCTATCAAGAATAAAATTAAAATTTGATTTTCCTCTTTTGTGTTATGGATTTAGCAGTCCTAGATCCATATGTCGATTCAAATCCACCTCTATGCCACTCAAATTCTCTTTTGTGTGTTTGCGTGGACCCCCAAAGGTCAGTCTCTTGAATGATTAGTAAAATCTTCGCTCTCTGCTACAGGCACACACTATATCTTACTGGATTTATGTCGATTTGGATTATTCATTTGTAGATATGGCCTTGATAAATTTCACATTGGTTAACAAACCAAATCACATCCATAAAAATTTTCCCATGGATTTTATTTCTGCGTACTCCTTTTCATCGAGATCCATTTTTCTTGTGGAAACCTCTGATCAATTATGTTGGCTCCCCATACTCACAGTATGTTGTGTTGTAATAAAAAGTGCAGGAGCATATAAATGGGTTCTCTATGCTATTTTATTAATGGAAATATTTAGATTCAAATCTTAGTTGTGATCATCCTACATCCATGGGAATATTACTTGTGTTTGATGTTCTCATGGTGTTGGTTTACTCTCCCTCTTACCAAATGGTGGTTGATTTAAGATGATATTATAAAAAATACAAAAACCATACATTAATTGGTTTAAAAAAATTAATTATGTGCATGACTACAAAATTTGGATTTTAAATATTAATTATGGTAAAATTCCATTACACATTCAAGATACATGCACCTCATTTTCCCTTTTAAATATCAGAAGAAAAAAAAATGACATGATGAATTATATCACATATGTTAGTGTCTATCAGTCCTGTCAGTCACCAATGATCAAATTATGCTCTTTCATATGGTTGATAGGGTCCTAGGGTAATTTTTTATAGTTTCAATGGGTTTTCAAATAAAACTTTGATCATTGGTTAGGGTAACTAGGTCATTACTACTCTTTTCAATCCCATGGTCAAATAAACATCAGTACGATCAGGTAATTACTTTTTCAAATGTGTCTTGGTCATCTTGGTCATCATTCAACTCATTCATCCATCTAGTGTCATCATTAGGTCATAGGATTGAAATCATGAAAATGGGTCATTTCACCATAAAAATCATCATTTGAAGGAGTAGTAATAGCGAAAACTGATCAATAAATGTTACTAAGGTGTAATTTTATCTTATTAATGATCTAAATATATGTAAAATTTTCCTAAGCTGCAGTACACAAGCCATCTCATCAAATTGTGAAAAGACATGGTGTGGCCACATCACCATCAAGAAAGATAATCGATTTCTAGCATGTAAGAAGACCAACCAAGGTTATGTTTTATCATTTTATCTCTCACAAGATATCATTCCATCTAAGAGGAGCTTTCCACCCCGTAAAACTTCCTCCATCCTGAAATCCCTCAACTCTACTTTTATTGCTTTGATTCACAAGGAAGAGGTGGCCTGCACCCCGGCGAAATTCTGCCCCGTAGCCCTTTGCAATGTACTCTATAAAATCATATCTAAGGGGATGGCTAATAGATTGAAGCATATCCTCGTGCTGATTATTTCGGAGGACGAATCTGGCTTTGTTGAAGGTAGACAGATTATGGACAACATCCTTTTGGTGCATGAGATGATCCACTCCCTTCAGTTACAGAAAAAAAAACTGGCATGATTATCTAACTTGATCTGTTAAAAGCCTATGATAAAGCTAGCCGAAACTACTTGGAGGTCGTCTTGGAAGATTTTGGGTTTGGCCAACGTTGGATCAACTAGGTGATGGCTATGGTTAAATCCCCAAGTATCTCTATCTTGTTAAATGGAGCCCCTACTAATCCCTTCACTCCATGCAGGGGAAAGAGGCAAAGTGATCTAATTTATCCCTTTATTTTTGTCATTCTTATGGAGGGCTTAAGCCGAATCATCAAAATTGCAAAGGGGAGTGCTGAAATTTTGGGACTTCAACCTATACAAACTTGCCTAGCCACTACCCATCAGCAATTTTTGGATGACACTATGCTCCATGGCATTCCTACTGTTAGAGACGCTCAAGGTTTTAAAGCTATTCTTAACCTCTTTGGTCAAGCTTTGGGTATGGACATGATCTTAGAAAAATCTTCAATTTTATTCTTCAATAATCATATTCCTATCCAGAGGAACCTCACATCCATCCTTGGCTTTACAAGGAAGAGCCTCCCATCCAAATATATAGGGATTCCCTTAACGGACAAACCTTGGTAGAAAGGTCATTGGGAAAAACTGCTCTCCTCCATCGAGGAACAGGGGAAGTATTGGACGAACAGAGCTCTAAATTTTGCTGGAAGGTTGGTCATGATGAAGGCGGTGCTACAAGCTATCCCGCAGTACATGCTGTCCATTCTTCCTGCACCACTTTCTTATTGGAATGAATATCGATGCATTGCATTAGGCACAAGGTTGACATTCTACACTCCCTAAGGAATCTCCTTAGGAATTTATGAGATAGTTGTTAGTGCATGAGCCACATTGAGCGTTGTTTGGGCATCCCTCCAATAGTTGGAAGCACCCCTAGCAACACAGAATAAACAATTTAGATGGCTACAATGACTTTTGTCCCCTGGACTTATTAGCTATATTCATGGTCATTTTATTTTTGAATCAAACAATTATATCCCTAGGAAAGTTTGGACATTTTTTTGTATGCACTCTCTACTCATTATGTAAAATAGGATCTCACTAGCCTCCCAATGAAGAGTGCAGTTTTGATATGTTCTAGCCTCCCTAGTGAAATACTTGCCTAGAATCATTAGCTTATCTATGTAAATATTAGTTTGGAAAAAAATACAATATTTACCTTAAAAAAATTATATAAAATTAATTTTAAACTTTTTATAAAAAATTTATGCAACATAATTATTACCTAATAATAATAAATGATGGTTATATAATTTTTTTCATATGTATATTATAATAGGCGATATTGTTAGGACCTCATAATGTATCATTTTGACTACATATTTTTGCCACCTCTTTACTCTTTTTAGTCCATATCTAAAGTTTACATTATCATTCCTATCCATTTTTCCCAAAGGTATACAAAGTTCTTCTCTTTACTCTATGTTTAATTTATTTTGCATACAATTCCACATTACTTTTATATTTAATCATTAATCGTAGATATACAGTCACTGAGATATCACAGATAATCCATGATAAGGAACGTGTTCTTTATGAAACGATCGCGGACACGCAAATCTTGTTGCGAAAATTTCTCGTGAGAGATGATTTGCGATTTCGGAAGTGTATTTCAAGAATGATGGTAACAAGATGAAGACAAGCAAGGAAAGTTGTTACACGGATTTTTCTAAAGCCAGTATTTTTGTATCTATTGTAACAATATTTTGCTATGGAAGAATAGAAAGACCCTGTTTTAAAATAAAAGATCAGATTTGGATAAAAATAGGATTTCTCTGATGTAACTGTAATAGATGTCTCCTCTTTAAAAAGAGGAGACATCATCATTAGAAGGGGAGTTAGAGACTGCGGGAGATACATTTTTTTTGAGCGGAAAGGAGCAAGGCTCCATTGTAATGTATCATTTCTTTTGACAGATGAATAAAGGTTTCTTTTGAGTGCTTCAATTTAAATTCTTTCCTCTGGGGAATCTTGTGAGAAGGAAAGGGCCCGCCTTCATCACAAGATTCACCCGATTGCTCCTGTAGTCTGTTAACTTCTTTATGATTTCGCACCTTAATTAAACACTGTTTGCTGAAGATTATTTATGCAGTTTTGTGTTTCTTACTAAAATTTTGTTTTCCTTATTTACTGCATTATTCTGTATTGTTCATTCTGAATAAGCTGTGAGTTATTTTATTTCTAGTCATTTGTTTGCGGAATGAATGCGTGACATTTTGACATCAGGAAACAGGTGCTGAAGATTCCCGTTTGGAGGAATAGGGTCCTGTTCTCCAATGATTGATCTTTCTCTTTAGTAGTGTGACTGATAACAGGAAACAAGTGTTGAAGATTCCTGCTTGGAGGAATAGGGTCCTGTTCTCTGTTATGGTTGATTGATCTTCTTTTCTGCAGAGTGATTTCCTTTCATTATCTTTCCTAGGATTCTTTTAATGAAGGTCTGCAACAGAGGATTGTTTTTGCTGTAACACAAGTAGGCTTCAGCTTTGTTAAAAGTAAGGTGTGAGCAGTGTGATTAATATAATTTGTGTAATTTTTTATTGCCTAAATCTACCTTAGGCTGAAGGAAGGAAGAGTTCAGGGTAACATCAAACCACGCTCAGTCTTGTAGCTAGCCCTACCAGAATAGGAGAGGGCTCTCTCCGGGTCAATCTCAGCGAAAAGTAATCAATAGGGCTTGAGATGACTGAAACAAAAACTAATTTTAGGCTAGGTATATAAATAAAGGAGTTTGAGTTTGATTTTGGGGGGTTTTGTTGGAAAAAAGGGAAAGACAGTTTTGGGTGCGGGGATTAGGCCTAGTTTTTGCAGAGTTCTGATTTGGGCGAGGAAGGCAAGTGTTTTGATGTTTAAAATTGATTGAATGGAAGGATCAGACTCGTGGGGAGCAGAAGAGGGCAAGAGGGTCTCAAGAGTCCTCCTCAAACAGATGAAAACATGTAAAATTAAACAAAACTAAAGGCAGAGCAAAGCAAGCTACTGAATTCTACCTTTAACACTGATTTGCTTAATTTAAGAAGAAAGGAGAATGGAAATGGTACACATAAACATCAGTGAACTTAAAAATACATGGAGAAAAACACCATCAAAACACAGAGCCACAAGGATCCCAAAGAGGGCTGCAAACCCTGGTCTATTCCTTTGCCAAAATTGCAGAATGAAATGTACAATGAAGTGCTAGCAATCCCAAATGTCCAACCCTGAAAATGACTAAGAAAATACATCATATAGACAAGCCTAACCCATTCCCATGCCTCTAGGGGTCGAGATCATCATTCTAGGAGTTGTTTCAACCATATCTAAACTAGGAACTAGAAAATAGGCCATGAAACAACTTGCCTCTATATGCTAGGAAACTGATCCATTCACTCACATTTCACCTTTTGGTGAATGAATCTTCTAGAACAAGTAAAAATGTGCCAAAATTACATCATGATCATGAATTTACATCAAAATAGATCAATAGTTACATGAAAAAGTGAAACTGGTTAAAACTAGGCGAAATTCTGAGCAGTTGAGTGAAAAATAGGCCAAAATTCTCTATGCGCCACGCCCAAAATCTCTATGCGTAGCACAACTTTATAGCTGATTTTGAGGCCCTTCCCGAAGTCCAAATTGAGCTCATGATATCTCGTTGGAAAGCCCTGCCTATCTACTTTCCAACCCAAGTGGAATATCTGAATTTGGTGTCCATTTTCCCCTCCAAAAGTTCAATCTCCCAACACTGCTTCCTGTGGGTGCAAAAGGTGGCAGAAAGGTCATTTTTAGGGTGTTTTTAACCCTTTAGGCAACCCAGAACTTGATGAAATCCTTAGGTAATCCATGAGCATGCATAAATTTTCATAATAAATCTAGAAATGCAAATTTTTCCACCTGAAGAGCTGCCAATTATAAGAGCGCGCAAGGTGGCGCTACGCGTCGGGCAGAAAAACCTGTTTTGTGACCAAAAAATTCAAAATTGACAAAATTTTTTCCAAATTCCTTGAAATTTGGGCTGAAGGTCCCTCATCAAGTACTATGCTCATACAATGAAGATTCGGCCAAGATTTTGAGCCTATCATGCCTTTTACGATGCTTCAGTGCCCTCCTTAGCCTTGCCTTCAGGATTTTGATCCTTGCTTTGCAAACATGAGTTCACGCCCAATAATGGTTCTTCATGTGCCTGAGCATGTCCTTGTCCTTGTTAGCTTTATCCAATAGCTTTTGGTCTCCTTGGTGCATGTAATTCGGTTTTAGAGTAACTGTTTTTCCTTCATCTCAGTCATAAGAGGAATCTGTCTCCATGTTTGCCAAAGTCTATGTTGCCTTAGATGAATATCAGAAGTTTTGGTGTCTTTGGTTTTCATTGCCAAATGTATGGAAATATGTGAGGGGATATGCAGGGAGAGGGTAAGGGGAATGTTGGGAGTATTTCTAATTGAAATTTGGGAAACTAAAGAGTTTTAGGGGCAGTCACTAGGTTTTTGGGATAACATTTGGGGTTTGGGAAATTTGTAATTAGGATGGGATAATGGGAATATGGGATAGGGGTAGATGAATTTAGGGATATGGGAAATGAAACTATTGAAATGTAGTGAATGGGATGTGAAAGTGGTAGAGGGGAATAAGACAGCAAAAAATGGCAATTTTGCAAACCTTAGGAAGATTTTCAATGAAACTGTGCAAGGAGCTAGGGTTTTATTTTTCACCTATTGAAACACCATAAACACTGATGGAAACTCATATATTCGCAATATGGAGATGTTAACTTACTTGTGGAATGAAGAATTTTTAATTTTGGAGCTTTTGGAGGAAGAATTGAATGGTTTTTCATGCTTTTTAGCCCAATGCGCCGCGCCATCTCTATGCGTCGCGCCAGTTCATTTTTTACACTGCAGAGGGCTGCCCAATGCACCGCGCCATCTCTATGCCCCATGCCATTTTGTAGGAGAATTTTGGAGACCTTCTCGATGTCCAAATTGGGTGCATGATAGCTCGTTGGAAAGCTTATTGAGTCTACTTTCCAACCCAACTATAATTGTTCAATTTGGAGTTCATTTTCCTTGTCAAATATGAAATCTCCCAAGACTGGTCAAAATGAGAAAAATGAGGCTGCCTCAAGGCAGAGTGTTGTTGGAGTCAACTTTTGAAGGTCTTCCTCAACTAAAAATTGAGTTCATGATAGCTCATTGGAAAGATATTTGTGTCTAGTTATTATTTGACTCATCAAGCAAGTCATTTCGCCAACCAAGCTAGGAGAAATATTGATTTTCCTAAGGTCACTTCAGAGGTGCATCAATTCTCCTGAGGCGATTGTATTTTTGACATTTCTCTAAAACCATGACACCTGTGTAAAAAGTGAAGGATTTTTTCTTCCTTGGCCTGTTTTTAACAAAAACCTCTCCCAATTTTCCCAAATTCATCTTTTATTGCTCAGAAACATCATTTGAGTGAAACCTATCCCGATGTGTGGAACAAGGGATCTGTCGAAATGAAGCGAAATGAAGGGGATAGGGGGTTTCTAAATTCTTTCAAAAATTTTGGAAAGTAGGGAGGGATGTTAGGGAGAAGGGGAAAGTGGAATTTCAGAGATTGAGTGAGGGAAAGGGGTCAAAAAGGGCAAAACACAGGCCTAGCCTAGAAAATTGTGAAGTTGTAGCAAGAAACTAGGGTTTGTGCAAAAATGAGGAATTTGGGGGATATTAGTGATGGGAAGTGTTTAATAAGGTAAATTAAGGATATGGGAAGGTGTATGAACATCAGGATACAAGTTTTGCTGATGATTTTACCATCCAAGAGAAATTACCTTCAAAACCCTAGGAGAGGGAAATGAACCTTACCTAGGCACAACTGAAGCATGAACACGGTGTAAAATGACCCTTTGGAACTTGACATGATGATGAAAACCCCTGAATGATGGTACACTCAGATGAATGGTGACATGGACCGAAATTTGGACAACTTTGACAGGAGTATTAGCAAACCCTAGACCTAATACCTAGTGACCAAATTTTTCTTGAAGACTCTTTGAAATGACAAAATTTGACCTTGAAATCTTAAAATCACTTTGTAAGAGCATGTTTCGATCCTTTGGAGGAAGGAAATTTGCAAAGGCCGAAGCACTAACATAATTAATACTACAAACCTTCTTTTCTTTGGAATTGAGCATATATAGTGTGTGATTGTCTTTGGAATAAACAGACCTTCCTGGGTTGACAATTTATGTGGCACTTGAATTGTTAAAACAATTAAAGCGACCAAAATTTTGGCGCCGTTGCCGAGGAAGGCAATTATAGATTTAAAAAGCATTGATGTTTTCTTTCTAGATGTGCAGATTGTATGAGAGGACGCGGAACCTAGAAGAAAACTAACCCTACAGGTGGCAAGGGCAAAGGAAGGGGAGGAAGAAAGACTTTTATTGACGAAATTGTATCAAATACTGAATCTTCGCAGAGATTAAGCTCTCGAAGACCAAAGCCTCAATGCTCCCCTCAATCAGACTACAAAACAGAAGAAGTTGTGAGCCCTGAAAACGTAGAGGAATCAACAACAGATATTAAAGAACCAGTAGCCAGTGCTGAAGAATCAGAAGAAAGTGCTAAGGAATCAGCAGAGAACGTTGAGGAATTAATAGAAGATATTAAACAACCAGTGGAAAACATTGAGGAGCCAGTAGAAGATTTTGAGGATCGATTAAGTGCAGTAGGAGATCAACCAATGGAAGGAAACAACGAAGAATTCTTTGGTGGAGGACGAGTAGATCCTGAAGGAGAAGGAAAGGATGAAAATTCTCTCTCCACCTTGGGATTTCCTATCAGTGATCTCCCTAGAGGAACAAACCCTATGAAGAATATTCCACTGTCAGCTTTACCCAACTTCCATGGTTTATCCTCTGAAGATCTGAATGAATTTATTTTTGAATTTTATATATTATGCAGAAGTTATGATTATGTTACTAATGCTCAGAAGTTGAAACTATTTCTAGCAACATTAAAAGGAAATGCGTTAAGATGGTTCATGAGCCTTGGAAGCCAGGTAATCACAACATGGAAACAAATGAAACAAAAATTTCTGCTTAAATATCAAGATTATTGTCAGACAAGAGAAAAAAGGGAGGAATTATTCAAGATGGTACAAAAGGAGGACGAGAATTTGGAGGACTTTGTGGAAAGACTACAGTATAATCTGCAGAGATCTGATCATCCGAGTGTAAGTAAAGATATTCTTAAAAAAATATTACTTAAAGGAGTAAGGGATGATTGTTTAGACATGCTAAACATGCTTGGTAAAGGAGATATATCTAAAGAATCATATGATGAGATTGTTGAACTCTGTAAAAGATGTTCAAGAGGAGCTGCAAGGAACAAAGAAAATAACAGAGATCCCACTTATTCAAGAGTTCAGAAATCAGCCAGTGGGGGAGCAACAAGAGCTGAAATAGGTAATTTACTTGAAGAATTTAAAACTGAAATGTTAAGTTCTTTTGCTTCACAAATTGACACCTTGCAGGTTAAAAAGAAGCAGGCTGAAGCAGAAGCAGCTCTGGCTGTCTTTTGCCCTAAATGCAGAGACAAACATCCACTAAGGGAATGCCCATTGGATAAAATACCAATCTGCACCCTTTGTGAGAAAGATCATGAAACACAACAATGTCCCTCTCTACCAGGAATAAAGGCAGCACTGCAGCCAACGGAAGAAGAAGCTGAAGCAGTTTATCTGCTAACACAAAGAAGACAATGGCAACCAAGAGGACAAGGTATGAATTCTAGCATGCCATTTACATCTTCTAATCGTTGGAATAATTATCCTTCTTTCAGTCAAACAAATTACCCTCCCTTTAACCAAATGCAATACCCACCCTTTAATCAGATGAATTACCCACCCATGCAACAAACAAACCCTCCCTTTGTAGATCTTGCAATGTGGACTCCTTGGCCCCCACAACAGCCATCTTCTTTTAATCCATGGAATTCAAATTGGAGGAGTCAACAACTCCCGTATCCAAATCAATTTCCTCAATTTCAACAACCACTTCCTCTACCATCAAGTGCTCCACCAAATAATCAAATGAGACCCCAGCTACCTATACAACCAAATCCTAACCCCAATAATAAAGCTGTGCAAGTTATTGACATTCAAAACTAGCCTACACTTCATGTTTTCCCTGCACAATGCAATGACATCCATTTAAGATCCGGGAAAATAGTTGAACCTATTATTGATGATGTTACTTCTTTGGATTCTGATAAAGAAGAAACTGAGAAACATAATTCACACAAAGAAGCACAACCACCCTCTAACAAGGATGCTGAAATAACAGAGCCACCATTCCCTGAGCATTTAGTTTTAACTAAAACGCCTGAAACACTTGCTTTTAATCTTTTAGGGGAATTGCAAAATTTGTATGTTAAAATTCCACTTTTACAAGCACTAAGAGATGTACCAATCTATGCCAGAACCATGAGGGATATTTGTGTTAAGAAACCTGGTAGGAAAACTAAGGATCCCCTTACAGTTCATGTTATGGGTGATCTATCTGCATTGATGTCCGGAAAAACTCCTCCTGTGAAATATGGTGACCCCGGCCATCCTACTGTGACAGTTCAAATTGGTAAAACAATAATCCCTCAAGTTCTGGTAGATTTAGGTGCTGCAATAAATATCATGACTCTGGAAACCTCACAATTGCTACAACTAAAGAACACAATTAGAGACACACCAACCATCCTAGAGCTAGCTGACCACTCTACAATTAAACCAGAAGGAGTTGTTGAGGACTTAGTTATCTCGGTTGAATCCTGGAATTATCCAGCTGACTTTGTGGTGTTGCAAACTAAAACAAAGTTGGGGGGACACCCTCTAATTCTAGGAAGGCCTTGGCTTGCTACAGCCGATGCCTTTATCAACTGTAGATCTGGTTCAATGGAAATTTCCAATGGATATGAAACCAAACAGCTTACTCTTTATCCTCATGCTACACCGATGATTAGTAATGAAAGTTCTATATGGATGGATTATGATGATAATGATGTTCAGCCTATTTTGACTATTGGACAAGCTTTGAGTTTTAAAGACAGCACAGAGGACGAAGTAATTAATAGTTTTATTTGTGAACCTTCCTCTGTGGTTGCTGAAACTCACAATCAATTGATTACACTCTTTGAAACAGATACCCGTGACAATATTGAATCTGAAGATTTACCTCAAACATCAACCTCCATCTCCTCTAAAAGCATAATAGTGGAATCAAACCTGGCAAAACACTGAACATAAATTCTGATCTAACAATTACTGAAACACAGCAGTTAATGAAGTTACTACTTGAAAATAAGGAAGCATTCACATGGGATTACACGGATATGAAGGGAATCTGTCCTGAATTATGTACTCACCGGATTTATATTAAGGAAGGGTGTCGACCAGTTTGTCAACCCCAAAGACGAATGAACCCTAATTTAAGAGAAATTGTGAAAGAGGAACTTCAAAAATTGCTTAATGTAGGATTTATATACCCTATATCTGACAGTGAATGGGTTTCCCCATTGGTAATAGTCCCTAAGAAAAATGGGAAATGGAGGGTGTGTGTAGATTATAGGGCTTTAAATAAAGCCACTCAAAAGGACCACTTTCCTTTACCATTTATTGATCAGGTGTTGGACAGTTTGTCAGGTAAGAAATTCTTTTCCTTTTTAGATGGATTCAGTGGGTATAACCAAATCAGGATTGCACCCCAAGACCAAGACAAGACCACTTTTACTAGCCCTTGGGGAACTTTTGCCTATAGATTTCTTCCATTCAGACTATGTAATGCACCAACAACTTTTCAAAGGGTTGTTATAGGAATTTTTTCTGATATGTTGAATGACTCTATGGAAATATTTATGGATGATTTTACTCCTTATGGTGTGTCTTTTGAAGATGCATTACAGAATCTTGAGAAGGTACTTAAACGTTGTATACAAGCTCACCTCTCCCTAAGTACTGAAAAATGTCATATGATGATGAGTGAAGGAGTAGTGCTTGGACATTTTATCTCATCTCAAGGTATTCAGGTAGATCCATCCAAAATACAAGTCATTCAGAATCTTCCTGTTCCTAAAACACAAACTAATGTGAGAAGTTTTCTAGGACATGTTGGATATTACAAGAGATTTATTAAAAAAATTTCCAAGATAGCTTCTCCTTTATTTGTGTTGCTCATGAAAAATGTTGAATTTAAGTGGACTAATCTTTGTCAGGAAGCCTTTGTAGAACTCAAGCATCAGTTATCCATAGCTCCTATTTTGAGAGGACCTGATTGGGCACTTCCCTTTCATATATCTTCTGATGCTTCAGATACTGCAATTGGAGCTGTCTTGGGACAAGAAGAAAACCATCTTCCTTATGCTATCTATTTTATCAGTAAGAATATGACCCCTACTTAGCTTAATTATACAGTTACCGAAAAGGAATTCTTAGCAGTAATTTATGCCATTAACAAATTTCGACATTATATCACTGGTTACTCTACTTTTGTCCATACTGATCACTCGGCTATCAAGTATTTAATGAATAAATCTGTCACAAATGCTCGAGTTACCAGATGGTTATTGTTACTGCAGGAGTTTGATATTACAATTGTAGATCGACTAGGTAAAGAAAATGTTGTGGCTGATTTCCTTTCACGGTTAAAAACTGATAATAATATTCCAGTAGATGATTCCTTTCCTGATGAGTATCTATTTGCAGTATCTGCTCACTCTCCTTGGTATGCAGACATTGCCAATTATGTGGTTGCAGGAAAGTTGCCATCACACCTGTCACATAGATAAAAGAGGAGAATTGTTCAACAAAGTGCCAGGTATAGCTGGATAAGTGGGTGTCTTTTTCACACAGGACTTGATCATGAAATTCGAAGATGCATTAGAGAGGATGAGGTGTATGATATACTAAAAGCTTGTCATGATGGCCCTTGTGGAGGGCATTTTGCCGATAAAAGAACATCACACAAAATTTTGAGGATGGGTTACTATTGGCCCTCACTGTTTAAGGATGCAAAGAAATATGTGCGGGCTTGTGATAGCTGTCAGAGAATGGGTCAATCCAATCATAGAGATCAAATGCCATTAAACCCCCAGGTAGTACTTGAACCATTCGAAATATGGGCCTTAGATTTCATAGGACCCATCAATCCTCCATCCAATCAAAGAACTTATATATTAGTCTCTACAGACTATATGACTAAATGGGTAGAGGCCAAAGCACTTCTTAGAGCCAATGAAGAAGCTGTCCTAGCTTTCTTATATGAAGAAATCTTTATTAGATTTGGAATTCCTAGAGAACTAGTTACAGATGGAGGACCTCCCTTCAATTCTCATGGTTTTAAATCTACCCTTCAGAAATATCATATTCATCATAGAATGACTACACCATACCATCCCCAGGCCAATGGGCAGGTGGAAAGCACAAATAAAGTAATAGAAGCCATTCTAACTAAAACAGTGAAGGATAACCAGAAGGATTGGTCTCAAAGGCTCCCTGAAGCACTATGGGCTTATAGAACTACCTGGAGAAATACTACAGGATTTTCTCCCAATGAATTGGTTTATGGTAAAAGTGTTGTTTTTCCTGTGGAATTTGAAATCAAAACTTTAAGAACTGCTTTAGCTATTAACCTTGATTTCACTGATGTGCAGACAGCTAGGTTGCAGCAGCTTCTTGAATTGGATGAAAAGAGATTAGATGCCATTCACCAGACAACCATGATTCAACAACAAAGAATGAAGTGGCATGATAAAATTATCAAGCACAAGCAGTTCCAAAAAGGTAATTGGGCTTTATTGTATGACTCTCGGTTTGAAAACTTTCAAGGTAAGTTACGTACAAGATGGCTTGGACCTTATGAAGTAGATGTTGTTTTTCCCAATGGAACAGTAAGACTTTTAACAATTGATGATTCTAAAACACCTCTACTAGTAAATGGTCATAGGCTTCGTTTGTACCAGCGCCCTGTTTCTAAAGAATATTTTAAGGCTGCTTGCATGACTGATACACATTATCTTTTTCTAGGGGAGTCTTCTGCTCCTCACATCATTTAATTATTTTCTGCACCATATTTTTAGTATTAGATTAGATTTACAACTAATAATCCCTGTCAAGGGTTGGCATGTTACAATGGTATGTTGCAGATTAAGGAAGAATTCACCAAGGAGGACAATGTCATCACAAGAAGATCTAAGTTTCAATCTAAAGAAGCTTTGCTTTCCTCATCTAATTCATTTCCTCATTTCCCAATAACATTTCATCATCTATTCCCTCATTCTCCCTTTCCCTCTTTCATATCATTTTTCCTACTTTTTCTACCCACTGCTGAAACACCATTCTTCAGCTAGTACCTTCCCTATTCCTTACTGCTGAAATATCATTCCTCAGGAAGTACTTCCCCAATTTCCCCAGTGCTAAATATTTACTTTTTAGAAACATCTTCCTTATTTTTCCCTTGCTGAAACACCACTTTCAGCATCACGACATCCATCTTTCCATTGCTGAAACACCATTTTTTTTCCCTGTTACACAAGTTTTCCAGTACCCCACTTTTATTCTTTAGATCCCTTGGGTGAATATTATCCAGTATTGAGCATATTCTAATATGCTCCTGTTTCTACATTTTAGAGAAATCCAAATCTTCTTCCATCAGTATTAAGCCACTATGAATAAGCACTCTATACTTCGAATTATAAAAACAGAGGTAAAATATAAGGTATGCGGATTTTTTATGTAATATAGTTAAATAATAGTTTAAAGAGAGGATCTTTCCCATTATGATTACAATCCCCGCACATTTAATCATCATTACATCACACATAGGGGGGGGGGGGATTTCGAAAATTAAAACCATCATTCCACACCATACAATTCACCCCAACTCTTCATATCCATTATTTCGGCCGTCATTGATACTCCATATCCTCAGTATAACGATTATTCTGATCGAGCCTGCGATTCTGCTCTCTGTTTCTGTATTTGACTTAAGTTAGTAACCATGGGAGGTTCGGTTATCAGGCATGAGCCCGACTCAACGGCTCTTCTTCAATTATTTCCGGAGGCTTACCAAATTTTCCAGCAGGCAGGATGGGTCACATATTTTGAAAAATTGAGAGAATTTGACCCTCAGCAAGTCTTGGAGTTCGCACAGAACCTCCAGCAGGACCACTCCACAGTTCAAGGGGTCAGAATTTCAGTTACAGAGAATGATATTGCCCAAGTCTTGGGTTTTCCAGTCACAGGAACTCGGTGGTTTAGTAGAAAACACATCATCCTAAATGCGCAACATGACTTCCTTCTTCCAGAAGAACGCGTTGAGATCAAAGGCCATGGCATAGGATTGCACTCACTACCTCCTCCATGGGCCAAGGTAGCCGAACTTGTCAAGCATTATTTAACCTGCGAGGGGCGATATCAGGTAGTTTATCAACATGACTTTGTTTTAATGAGCTACTTACGGCATGGTAGACTACTCAACATTCCTTATTAACTACTTGGATGTATTAAGAATATGTCATATTACTGTAGAAAGGTAAAATTTCCATTACTGTCCCTTACTCATCATCGCCTTTGTCAACTATTAATTCAGAGGGGTTTTTCTCAACAAAACCTCCCTCTAAATAACTTACCCCTATTGCTTGACCAAGCCCCCGAAATTCACCATGAAGCCCAAATTCCCCAAGAAGCTGAAAATCCCCATGAAATCTCTGAAAGCTCTTATGAACAACAATTGGAGAATATCCCGGATCCTTCATCAATCCCATCCTCAGAACCAGTCAATCCAATTCACCCATCTTCAAAACTATTCCATTTAGCAGAGTCATCCCAGCCCACTGTTTACATCCCCAGTAATGACTCTCAGACTGAAACACCACCATCTCCTCCTATTCATAAAAGGAAGAGGCAGACTACAACCGCCTCTGTATCAAAAAGGCAAACGAGGGCTGCATCCAAAACAGTCACCTCTTCCAATAGCCCCTCTCCTAGGGAAGAATCTTCCCATAGAAAGAAAAAGAAAGCCACTGCTTTCCCTACTTTTCTACCTAGGAGAAAAATGAAAACAACTCCCATTTCCCCTGACCCCACAGCCATCTTGTTACAATTCCAGTCATCACCACCTTTTCAAATCCAGAAATCATTACCTGTCTCATCCTGTGGCACTGCTCCACAAGAACCAGTTGCCCGGGGTAATATGACATCATCTTCTACACAACCAGTAACTGCTCCACAAGAACCAGCTACTCACGCAGCAGCTGAAACACAAGAACCAGTTGCTGACGTGCAAAAGTTAAACATCCAACATGATATTTTAAGGAAACCTACTGTAGTTGAAACACAAGAACCAGCTACAGTGGAGGAACATCAATTAACTTCAGCAAAAGCACACGCTTTAGTCACCATAGCCTCTCTTTTAGAAGAAAATGAATTTCTGAAGTCAGAATTAGAAGCCTGCAAGAAAGAATTGATAATGGCAAGGGAAGCTTTTGATAAAGAATTGAATCTTTATACTTTGGCTCATACAACATCGATGCAAGAAAAACACTCAGAGAATGATCCTTATAAAGAGTACATGTGTTATCAGTGTGGAAACATTTATCAAAACGCAGGATACAAGATAGTTGAAGTACCAATGTCTGGTGCATCCATATCATCTCCAGTAAAGAGGGAAAACCCCACTGTCACACAAGAACCAGTAGGGCCCTCAAAGAATTTAAAGAAGGAAGACCCTACTGTCACACAAGAACCAGTAGGGCCCTCAAAAACTTTGGAGAAGGAAACTAAGGTACAGGTATCCTGCCCGACATTCAATGATTCTGCTACACAGACTATGCCTTGGCCCATTACTTATAATGCTGGAACACAAACTCCACCATGGAAAGAATTGGAAATAATGAACACGTGGAAGAAGCAGCACACTGTGGATCAAGATAAAATTTTACAACAGCATAAACTAGCCTGGAAAAATCAAATGTACTCCAATTGGGAAAACTGGGAACAGACACTCCAACAGCTTAAATATTCCAGGAAAGAGAATACAGAATTAAAAAATAAATTAATCCTGATGTTTCAATTAGTGAAAAAATTACTAGCCACCAGGAAACCATCTGTGAACTGTTCTCTATTTCTTTCAGAGCGTCTTGTTTATTTCCAGTTGAAAGCAATTAAGGATGGAAGAGCTTATGAGCTGCTCACAGCTGAACAATTTGTTAAAACATTTGTTGAGGCTTCCACAAGTGATCAACATTTGTTATGCGAGCTGTATCTTCATAATGAGGCAATGCCTGAAAACAGAGAACTCAATCTTAATCCTATTGTTGGCGATATACAGATTAGGGCGTTTGTTTCTTTTCTTGCAAATCAAATCACTTGGCAAACTGCCTTCCTTGCAACTAGGCACAATGAGGATAATCGCCTTCTTTGGATAAGGCCAGAGCCTCGAAATCCGGCCATTTTTGTAGCAGAGTACCATAAGTTTTTGCAGAAGCCAAGAATGACTAGATACATATAGCAATTGCAAGCCTCTGTACTCTGAGAATGTCATCAGTCAATCATGGTCAACGAGACGGCTGCTCTGAAGACAAACACCATGTTCTGGCAACAGTCCTCCAAGGAAAGACAAGATTATCATCCCTTTAGCCCTAGTAATCTTGAAATTGCACTATCCAGAATACCAAACTACATTAAATGTGTTCAACAGTGTGCTGAGAATTGGATAGGCTATCATTTTCACTTTCCTATTTTATGGATGCCATCAGAATGATATCAGGCTCATTACAGGTTGGCTAACAGGGATGAGGCAGAAACATGGCAGAAATTTCAAAGTAATCAAGGATTTAGACCTTTGACAGACACCACCTTCCATAGTTATTGCTTGAGTAACTTGGATGCAAAGAGTCAGTATTCAGACTCCGATTCAGACTAAAATTTGCCTAAGGACATGCAACCCTTTCAGTTGGAGGGGATGTTAGGACCTCATAATGTACCATTTTGACTACATATCTTTTCCACCTCTTTACTCTTTTTAGTCCATATATAAAGTTTACATTATCATTCCTATCCATTTTCCCCAAAGGTATACAATGTTCTTCTCTTTACTCTATGTTTAATTTGTTTTGCATATAATTCCACATTACTTTTATATTTAATCATTAATTGAAGATATACAGTCGCTAAGATATCGCAGATAATCCATGATAAGGAACGTGTTGCTGAAACAGTCGACCCCGTCGCTGAAACAGTCGACCCCGTTGCTGAAACAGTCAATTCTGTTGCTGAAACAGTCAACGGGCACGCAAATCCCGTTACAGCTCGTGATTTGCGATTTCTAAAGTGTATTTCAAGAATGATGGCAACAAGACGAAGACAAGCAAGGAAAGTTGTTACACGGATTGTTCTGAAGCTAGTATTTTTGTATCTATTGTAACAGTATTTTGCTATGGAAGAATAGAAAGACCCTGTTTTAAAATAAAAGATCAGATTTGGATAAAAATAGGATTTCTCTGATGTAACTGTAATAGATGTCTCCTCTTTAAAAAGAGGAGACATCATCATTAGAAGGGGAGTTAGAGACTGCAGGAGATACATTTTTTTGAGCAGAAAGGAGCAAGGCTCCATTGTAATGTATCATTTCTTTTGACAGATGAATAAAGGTTTCTTTTGAGCGCTTCAATTTAAATTGTTTCCTCTGGGGAATCTTGTGAGAAGGAAAGGGCCCGCCTTCATCACAAGATTCACCCGATTGCTCCTGTAGAACTTCTTTATGATTTCGCACCTTAATTAAACACTGTTTGCTGAAGATTATTTATGCAGTTTTGTGTGTGTTTTCCTTATTCTTGCCACTGTTATTAATGCTTGTTCATTAGCAGAAGAAGAGTTTGTGAGTTATTTTTATTTCGATCCTTTGTTTGGAGATGAATGCATAACGGTTGACATCGGGAAGCTTGGTCTTTGAAGGTCTCGTTTGAAGGAATAGGGTCACGTTCTCTAGATGATTGATCTTTCTCTTTGGCGGTGTGACGATACTTGAAGCTTAGTCTTGAAGATTCTGCTTGGATGACTAGGGTCTTTGATTATACGGTATGGTTGATTGATCTTCTTTTCTTGATGATTTCCTTTCATTATCTTTCTTAGGATTATTTTAATGAAATTACGCAACAGTTATTTCTACATTTGTATTTTAAAAAAAATCCTGAAGTATTTAAAAATCTCTAAGGTTTAAGAGGAAAATAAAATTGTGTACTGAAGGAACCATAAAAATGTGCCTTTGCACACACTTTTCTTCGATAAGCGTGCATTTGCGTGGCTTTTCCTCAAAAAGCCGTGCGGACTTGAGAGTGGTAGAAGTCACTTTCTGGGACCACAGGCACACTCCGGGACATTGCTCCCACACTTGAGGCGGCCTAAGGATAGTTGCCCAGCCTCCTTAGCACCTCAAGGGAGCACACAATGGAATAAATGTGGCACATGTTAGTCATCATTATTTTTGCATGTTTTGATTACTAGATTCCCTCGCTCATTTTCTAGAAGCTAATCTCACAACTATCGATTTCTTCGATTTGTCATCTAGAAAACACCTCAAACAATTTTTTTTGCCTTCCTACCCCTCTCTTTCATACTATGATGAAAGTGGTCTTGATTTAAGTCCTGGCTTAAAACAACAAACCTCCCCTATCTATGGATGTCATAAACCTAATACCTCTGCTTTCAAAATCCCCTTTGTTTCCACATGGATCCTTGTCAAACATTGGACAAAGTGTCTACCCCCTTTCTCACTATTTATTTTTGTCATATAATGACCTAACTATGTTCAAGAAATCCTTTATAAATTGTGACAAAGCCTCTAGGTCTAGGTGGTGGTGCTTAGGGAAAATACCTTGAGAAAAATATCTCCAAGTCAAAACCCTGTTTTCAATATCAGTCAGCCATCATTTCTTCTTATTTGCCAAAATAAAACCCTTGTCTATCCCTAGTTCATACACCATAAAAATTTCACTGTGCTTTGTTTCAAGTAGAGCTCAGAAAGTTTCAAATCCACGAAGAAACAGAGAAAGAAGTTTTCTTTTTTGAAGAAAGATAATCGAATCAAGCATGACCTTAATGAAACACCAAGAAATCTCTCCAAATATCAAAAACATCTATATACATCTCTGCAAGGGTGTATACATTGATAACAGTAAGAAAGTATGAGAAAAAGATACACTTGAGGAAATATATCAATACTGAGCAGTTTACCATCAGAAATCATATAGCACAGATGATGAAAAGAGGAGGCTTGCTGGTTCCAAATCCAAGAATGCCAAAGGACAAAGTTCCTCCATCAAGAAAAAAGGACACAAAGGATTAGGTAAAAGGGACAGTCTTTGACATAAAGAGCTTTAAAGAAAATTAGGCATCATAGTAAAGGTGTAATAAGGAAAGCTGCTTCTTATACCTTACCATACATCTGGGCTCTGAAAGGCAGTCAAAGACAAATTCACTGCACCTTATGAAAACACAGTCAAGGGAAAAAGAGCTATTTCAAAGATGCATAGCAGTGAGCGCTCACCATTTACAAAGCACGTTATTTACTCCTGAAGTTTAATAGTGATTTTACGCAAAAGGGATATATATTACTGACAGGTCCTCATAAAGCAAAGGGCATTATGATTCAAACAATTTCATCAAGGATAAATGCCAAAGATTCACTTTTGTCTTCTATTTTGTATTTTTCAAAGAAACAGACAGGGGTCACATTGTCAAAATAAATGAAGTTTTATAGTTTGAATGCCTCCTTCATCATAAGCAGAGGGGTCATCAGTGGTTTTGAGTAACCTAAAGTGGTTACAGTTTCATAGGGCCTCCTTCATGAAAAGTAGAGGGCCTACACAAAACTAGTTAAAAAGACAAATCTTCAAATGATGTAGTAGGGATGAAAGTAAACTTTTGTGTTTATAGTGTCTCCTTCAATCATGAGCAGAAGGAAAAAGCACTAAGTTTTCAAGAAGCCTCCTTCATTAATAAGCAGATGGCACTCAGTTGGTTTAAAGGTTTTTTGTGAAGGAAAAGCACAGTTGTTTTAAAAAGTGTCTCCTCCATTTGATAAGCAGAGGGCCAAAATAGTTTTGTGGAAAGGGCCTCTTTTAGATGATGAACAGGACACAACACAGTTTGTTTTAAACTGTCTCCTTAAATGGATAGTAGAGGGAAAACACCAGGTTAATATTTTGTTTGAAATATCTTCCTTCAATGGTGACCATAGATCAACTAAGCACTCATACAGTGGGTCAAAGGGTCTTTTTGCAACAATGAACAGAGAGTGAGTTAAAACTTTCAATAAAGGACTGTAAATTTCAATAATAAGCACAGCTCAACACATTTTGTTTGACAAGTCTTCAACAAAAGCACAAAGTAAATTTTCAATGCAAAAGCTAAAAGACAAAAAAGGAGAATTTTTCAAATTAATACAAGGGGAAAAGGTGCTTTAAAAACCTCATAAGGCATAAAAGAGGCCGAGAAATTTTTTTGATGTCATTATGCAAATAGGAGAAGACAATTGTTAGCACCCTTTGCAGATTTTGGTGCACGTGATGCACCTAGAAATGCTCGCGACACACCTGTAGTTGCGTCTAGAAGGAATTAGCACTAGCCATGATGCACTTGTAGCTGCACGTGATGCGCCTGTGCAAACGCTCGATGCCCAGCCTGAACGCGACGCGTTTCTCCGAGCCACCTCTGAACGGCCCACCTCCCGGTGCCCACTCCACACGCGACGCGCTTGTTTCTTTCACTTTCCCTCTTTTCTCATCCACCTGGGTGCCCATAGAATAGTGCTCAGGAGTTGCAGCAGCCCTCAAAAT
The DNA here is from genome assembly GCA_034641835.2 of Pinus albicaulis. Taxonomy (NCBI): domain Eukaryota; kingdom Viridiplantae; phylum Streptophyta; class Pinopsida; order Pinales; family Pinaceae; genus Pinus; species Pinus albicaulis. The sequence continues at coordinate 94,920 of JAXQQM020092936.1, forward strand.
TTCCAAAAAATTCAGAATTTTTCACAGAGGGGTCCTCTCCAAAAAACATCTAAGACATGTTCAACAGGTATTTGTGGTTTTATTTGCCTAATTTTTTGGTTTAAAAAGAGGTTAAAACCAAATTTGTAAAGGAAAAAATACGTTTTTGCAAGGAGAGAAAACGATGATTTTAGATAAGAATGGTAGGTTTGTTTTGTAAATGTCCTACTTGCTACATGAAAGGGAAAAGCACTGTTTGAAGAAGAATACCTTCTGATAGTTTAAAGCTTGTTTTACATAAGTACATGGAAGGTAACATAGTATTATAAAGAGAAAGCATAGGTTGTTTTGAAGGCCTCTTTGCTCAGTAACAAGGAAAAACATTGTTTGAAGAAAGACCTAGTTTAATAAAAGACTTGTTTTGATAAGACAAGTGAAGGAAATCTGAGCAAAACATGCCTCCAAGGAAAGCCAACAAAGGAGGGTATCACAACCGATTTGAACCTATCACTGCTAAAGAGTTAAATGATTCCCCTTCAGTCCTTTCCAACTTTCATGAGGTAGGGTGCCTTGATTTCTGCTAAAAGATCCAAGAAGTCACCAATCACCCTCCCTTGACATAATTTTTTTCCCTGAGGCTGCAAGGAGAACATGTTCACGTAGCAGGCCTTGATTTTGATCTCACTCCTAGGTCAGTGTCAAAGGCCACCAACATTCCCTATGTTGGTGAGAAATGGTTCAAACAAGCCTATTTGGACCTAGACCACTACAAGCCCTTCTTGAAACTAGCTTACCAAAATGAATGTAAGGCTATCTTACCCTTTTTTCATCTATTGAACAATTATGCGCCCCTTATGAAAACCATCATGAACTATTTCACTTTTGAGGGGAGATATTCTCGAGTTTATTCCTATCATGTCAGACTTCTGATGAATTTCACTCGGACTCAGCTGCTAAATCTCCCTTTCTTCCTTTGCAAAAGCATAGATAAGATGTCCTCCTTTGTCCAAAAGAGACCTCCTGATGAGCAAGAAGCTAGTATTTTTCATCATTCTCTCATCAAAATTATCATCCTTCACGATCTTGAAAAGAAAGGAGTTTCTTGGGAAACTTCATTTCTGATCCAGATTTTACTACTGCCTCTTCATCTCATGGCCTATCTCATATGTCCTCCTCACCCTCCAATCACTATGTCTCCCCTTCATCTAGTCAATCTACCCCTCAAAAGAAAACATCACCCATGATTGATATAGGGAGTCCTCCAAAAAATCATAGATATTCAAAGGAATTTCATGTGGTCTCGTAAAGCTAACAGAAAGAAATGGGCCCTAGTGGCTTGGAATAATATATGCAAACCTAAGATCCTAGGAGGTCTGGGGCTTCAAGACCTATAAACTGTTAATAGAGCTTGTGGAGCTAAGCTCCGGTGGAGAGGGCTTAAGGAACCCAAAACACCTTGGGAGGCGCTCTGGAGGGCCAAGTATGCAGACAATTGGTGCCTCCTGGACTTCTTCAGAATGTCAGGGGTGATCACCGGATCCCCTATTTGGAACCTAGCTAGGGCCAATAGAAATATCATCCAAGACCACTGTTTCTGGGAAATCCGAAATGGCAGAACGAATTTCTTCCGGGAAGTTTCCTGGCAAAAATTACAAAATTTGGAGAGTCTGGAGTATCAAATTATCCAACAAAATTTTCAAGGACTTGGAAAAATAAAGGTTCAACATTACTGGACCAATGATCACTTAGACTAGCAATGGCGCGATTAGGCTTTGAACCTCCCCTCCCAAGAGATCCAAGTGGAGAACCAACTGCTTTCTCTGCACCCTTGGGTGGATAAGAGAAGAATTTTTCAATCGCAGGAGGAGGATTAGCTACGGTGGGGAAAGATGGAAGTAGGTACCTTTAACCTCAAAGAAGAGAGGCACCACCTAGAGCAAAGATATTTAGAAGAAAAATTCCACTGGCATAACAATGTTTGGGATGCTATCTACTGGCCTAAAATCAAAACCTTCCTATGGCTCCTCATGCATAAGAAAATTCTCACCTAGGAGAATTTACATAAAAAAGGGTTCATTGGGATGTCAAGATGCTATCTGTGTGGGGTGGAGGAGGAAAAAATGAACCACCTCCTAAACTCCAGCGATTGGGCCAACAACTTATGGGATTGGATGGCAGAAATTTTTCAGCAAACTAACAGAAGTAGAGACTCTGTCTATGACAGCATAGCTAGGTGGAGGACCATGTATAATAAACAAGAAACTGTAAAACTTCTATGGCTTCTAGGCCCTAGTTTTATTGTGTGGTCGGTTTGGAAGGAAAGGAATAGGAGAATATTCCAGGATGAGGTTCGCTAACTCAACCACATTAAAATTGAAATCATGAAGAATATAAGGGAAACAGTCCCTAACAGGGTCAAAGATGATCATAGTGACAGGCCTTTTGCTAATGAGTAGCGCATCATGAACCTATTTGGAATTTGCTGCACTGGAATAGGGCCTGTAAATCTTGGTCCGATTGGGAAATGGAAAAGTTATTGTGGAAGGGGACTCCCTGCTAGCAATTAATGCGACTAAATGATTGCGGAATGGGTCGAAGCCCAGTAGGGTCACTAAACACTAGTGTATCTCATTAGTCATGACTCTCATCGTGACCCATCTCTCCACTGTCAAAGGGGTAGTGTTTCAGGCTGTTAGGTGCACAACTAATTCTATTGTGGATGTCCTTGCTAATCATGTGGTGGACAACTCGGAGATTTTCATTGACACTTGTTGGCAGGACGTGCCTTTTGATAATTTAAGATAGGAGTGTATCATATTGCCATAAAGGACCTAACTAGATCGTCAGGTGGTATGGATAGGTCACACGAAATTGATCATTAATGATAGATGAGGCCCACCAGATATGGTAATTCACGGTAGTGGTTTTGAAGCCCAATGTCCTTTGGTTTATGTGGTAGAGTGTGGGAGATTTATCATACTGACAAAGGATAGTACACCAGATCCGATAAATTGCAGATGTGGCAAAACCTAATAAAGAAAAAGCATGGCAACCAGTACGAGATGGACCGAAAGGATCGGAGAAATATCCCTCACATGTCCGCTGAACATCTTGTCAGAAGAAAGGAAGAGAAAGGGAGGTCGTTTCCTATCAAGATCCCAAGTACCGAAAATAATATTATAAATACAGTGTTGGGGAGGAGAGGATATACCTTTGTTTTAGTGCGGACCACCTTGGATCACGCACCTAAAGAACTAGAGCTGAGTCTTGGTATTAGTAAGCTAGGTGAGAGAGGGCGAAATTGCAAAATGGTGAAGTGTATCCTCCGAAGCTCCAAGGTTACCTGTGAACTGAAGGAGGTAGACAAAGGCTTCAATTCCTCTGTCTCCCGTAAGGGAAAAAAAAAATTGACATGCTACAAGTCAAAGTGGAGAAAGCTAGCAAAAGAGTGGAATACAGGGATATATGTGAAGAAGTGGACTGGTTAACGGACCCTCACACTCCGACCACTAGGCCTATCCAATTTCTACGAACCCAGCGCATGGCCTAACAAATGAAAACTGCGTTGACCAAGGTGCTCGGCATGTAGGAGGTGGCTCACAAGGATGTGTACTAGGCTGAAACTCTCGCATCTGCAAAGAATTCGGCTAGGCTGGATAGCCTGGAAGTCACTCGGAAATCCCTGGTAGAAGAGATGAAATCTTAGTCAAAGCGGCTTGAGGGGTTCGTTAGGATATTTGAGATTTATTTGAAGCATGTGTTGAACATTTCGATTTAGCTACTCGAGGAGAGCAATAGGACCACTATCATCCGCCAATTCAAGCCTCGGAGTATGCCAAATCACGTGGACAACGTCAGGCCAAGTGCTGGAGGAGATTTTGTAGAGAAGAACGGAAACAGTAAGGATGAATGTCCTGGTTGTTAGTCTTTTTAAGTAATTCCCTTGGTTGTATCTGGTTTATGTCTATGTTGTTATATTTTTTAATGCAGCCCGGTTGGGTTGACCAGTTTCCTACACTCTCCGTCCTGGGAAGAGGACAAGTTTTTGTAATCTGCTACAGTATGGCTCTTGGCCTACGATGGCCTAGTTATAGGCTTTATATGTGTCTGTGTCTATGGAAGTGTTTCTCTGATAGGCCTTGCCATCTGTGTCTCTTTTTGTTCTGGGACAGGGAGGCCCTTTTTGTAAAACTATGTACTCTATGTGTGATCTAATACAACTGCTAATTTACACAAAAAAAGAAGAAGCTGAAATTAGGTTTTGTTCGAACTTATGTGACTCTACGTCCTCATAACTCAATGCATGGATTAAACGAAAGTATATGGTAAGTTTTAATAGTATATATGGTTATATATATAATTAATTTTTGTGTATATTTATCTATATACAAGCTTTTGTAATCTGCTACAGTATGGCTCTTGGCCTACGATGGCCTAGTTATAGGCTTTATATGTCTCTGTGTCTATGGAAGTGTTTCTCTGATAGACCTTGCCATCTGTGTCTCTTTTTGTTCTGGGACAGGGAGGCCCTTCTTGTAAAACTATGTACTCTATGTGTGATCTAATACAACTGTTAATTTACACAAAAAAAGAAGAAGCTGAAATTAGGTTTTGTTCGAACTTATGTGACTCTACGTCCTCATAACTCAATGCATGGATTAAACGAAAGTATATGGTAAGTTTTAATAGTATATATGGTTATATATATAATTAATTTTTGTGTATATTTATCTATATATAATTTTAAATTTAATAAATATAATAAAAAAATTTATTTATTTATATATAATTTTAAATTTAAAAAATGTAATAAAAGAATTAAAATATTAAAAATTAATTTTTAATGTATTAAATAACAGTTTAAAATTATAATATTAATATAAAATACTAAATAAACATTTATATAGTGATTTGATATTTTCATAAAGATTAATTTCAAGATTAAAATTAAACTAATTTTATGTCAATTTTTATATTGTTAATAAAATAAACATAATTATTAAGAAAATTTTAATAAATATACAAGTAAATGTAAGATAAATAATATATCAAATATATTAACATTTTTTCCTATGTATTTTATAATATTATTTTAAATGTAATTATAAAATTATAATTTTTACTAATCTAATTGTTTACTATATATATGGGTTATATAGCAATGTTGGTATGTGGAATTTTAAATGTTTTAAATCAGCAAAAGTATTTAAGTATATATACGATTAAGATAAAAAGTTTAAATATTTAATGCTTTTAGTTAGTTTTGTAATTAAATTTAATAAAGTATTAGGTGTTTTAGATGTTGATCACAAACAAAGAAACAGAAGCACTGTTGATGTGAATAGTTAACCAAGGGTAACTAGGAGTATCATGTTTTGAAAAAGATTGCATTGCATGAGATGATACAAATCTTAGTGTTTCCTTTGTAATTTTTTTTTTTTTGCAATTATTAAAAATAAAAAGAATGGAGAAATTTTCGAACAAGCTTATGGGTACCTCATTTATGTGATCAAATCATTGACCCATGTGTGGTGAGAGTAGTTAAAGTAAATATCGAGAAGAGGGTCTTGGTCATGGTCTCTATAGAGGAGGAATGAATGATTAGTTGGAATGCAAATGGTGTATCGATCACGGAGGGAAAGTTAAAATGTACTAAAAGCATTAAGCATAACCAACCATGAAGACTTGCATTTCCCGAATTCCAATGAGATGGGTTAACATGATAATGAGAAAGAACTATAACCCTCATGTTTAAGTCATATACTATACATACTTCTAATCTATGCAAACAACATGTGTATTAATAATGAAGGGATAATAAAACCAAGGCAAGTCATAGGTATGGAGTATTTTTGGTGAACAAGAACCAAGTTCATGTGAAGTTGCATGTAGAGATGAAAAAGAAACATTAAAGGAATTTTAAAAGGGTGTGACACAAGGAGATGAAAAATACATGGAAAAATTATTCAAATGATTGTTTAAAGGACAATTTACCTAATAGAAGGGGTAGACAACTTTGTCGCATGAAATGAGGAGGAAGGATTCCCTCCTAGAGAAAACCTAAAGACATGCAACTAAATATTGGTTACGCTCTTGAGAGGATTGGTTCTTCTATAAATATTGGGTACGCCTATACACTTCATAATTAAGTGCATTGATATATAAATTGTAGTTTTTAAACTCTCGTCCGAGAGTTTTCTTAATTCTCGTACG
>JAXQQM020078206.1:0-25202 GCA_034641835.2 Pinus albicaulis
CAATATTGGACCAGATAAGGAAGTCTGATGAATCACTTTCTGATAGCTGACATGACTCAGGATGGAAGTGATGGGTGATCCGTGCCCTATGAAGTTAAAAGTTGAAGATTCCTCAATATTGAAATCCATGACATCGAGGACAGGAATTCTTCATGAGCATCTGGGTGTCTCACCATTGCTGTTGGAGGTCCCTGGTTAAGAGGGAGCTTGATGATAAGTTTATTACTTGGAAGAGCTTAGGTAATTCCTAAGAATGAGCTTAGGTACATTACTTGTATTGGAATGAGTACATTCCCTTGTGGAATAGGTCCTCCCTGGTTGAGAGGGAGAGATAGACACATCATTCTTGTCTTGAGAAGACAGAATGGAGGATTGGGTAATCATCTGGTATTCGATACTCTTTGAGAATGTGTTAGGGCATTCAAGATAAGAGTAGTTGGGGACCAATATTCTTTGAGGGTTAGCTACCCAAGAGAAGAATAGTCCAAGAAGGTCATACTTTGGGAACACCCGGGTGGAGTATGTACCTTGGAGAGACAATGACGAAGGTGCTTATCAGTCATGTGTCTCGTTGAGAGATGGGGCTGTTAGTCAAGGCCTTGCACTAGGACAATGCTGGTTGATATGATGCTATACAGATGCGATTACCAATCCGATTCTTCTTATGAGATTCTTCAGTTTGAAAGTGACCATGTACCTGTATGAATACCTCCCTAGTTATGAGGGAGTGTTGAAAAGTGTAACTAGGTCAGTCTTCATATTGACTATGTAATTATATGTAAAGACGAAGACAAAGATAATAAAATGTATTTTGTACTTGCTTCATAGGTTTCATGAGCAAGATTTTATTATAGGTTAAATAGACTTCTTGATGTCTATATAGGGTTTTGTCTTCCTGTTAAGTGTCATGTATATGAAGTGGCTAATGAATGCTCCAAGAACTTGCTATAGACCTCGTGAAGAAATGATACTCCAAGCTACACTTACAACAATGGAATACAAGTCCTCCATGTCAGCCTATGAACAGAAGAAAAAGTCAGCCTTCTAGTTGTTTGAAGGGTCAGCCTAAAACAAAGTCATGGAGACTATATATACAAGAAGTTTTGCGGTCACTTGAATAATGAAGTTCGAAACAGATTCTGATGTGTTCGAAGTATGGATTGAGTCAGTATAAAGATGCGGATCTTTTTGGAATATTACAGTGTTTGGAAATGCGGAATGTCTTGAAGGGTATGCGGATATAATGTAGCATATATAGACAGCGAAATGCGGATTTCTCTATGATTCGAATAGTATAAATTGCGGACTGTTATATGAAGAGAATTGCAGATATGTCTTGAGTTCGTGTAGCTATTGATGCAGATTAAAGAGAAGAGATATGTGGACATTTATGGAGACAACCTTTGGTCATCTCTGAAATAGTTTGCTAAAGAACCTCAGTGCAGATCATATCACTGAAGTGAAGTGCGAATCGTATCTTTGAAGTGCAGTGCAGAAGTTTTGAAGGATTGTGTTAGCCCCCTATAAATTTTTTGACAAGTAAAGTAGGGGGCTAAATTGTTTTTGAGCCTTCAAGGAATGCATCCCCCCTGAAGACACATCATCCTTGAAGTCTCCAGTGCCTTTGCCTTTGACAAAATTCCCTTTGCTGACTCCCTTTATAAGGTCTCACTGATTGCAAAAACTGTGCTCCAAAAAGTCTACATTTGCCCCTTGTTCCCTGCAGAATGCCCCATTTTTTAACCTTTGTTTTCCCCTTGTCAAATTCCCCTTTAACCCCTAAATCCTCCCAAAATCCCCTTTACATCCTGCACACACCCCTTGTTTGGCCTATTTTCTCCTTATTCCCTCTATCGTTACCAAATTCTGCCCTCAAATCGCATTAAAATGGGCCAAAAAACCATTTTGTTTATGTGTATGGGTTTAGCACCTTTTTGGCCAGCCCCTGAACTATATTTTCCCCCATGTGGCCTGGCGCAAGAACCACCCGCTAGCCTAAAAAAGGCGCCTATCGCAAAATCCATATCGGGCGCATTTTAAACCATCGATCTGTATAGATCGGACGGTTGTCGCGTCCCCACAACGTCCACCGTTCACTCCGTTTGCCGCCCCGTACATCGCATCTCCGCCGTTCATTTACCTGCCACATCAACGGTCCGTATTCTACCCGCCCCGGTGGTCCCCGGTCACTGTTCAAAATCCGGCGGTTTCTATCGCACCGCCTTTGAGGGATGGGCGGTATTTTTCGTTTGGCCAGCGATTCCACTCATCGCATGACGCGTGGCACCGGCACTATTCCAAAACCGCCCCCCCATCGCGCGTTATCGTTTGGCAGAAAACCTGGCGCGATATGCACGTGCACTGTCCGATCTGTGATCGTCCATCCAACGGTCATTGCACCCCGAAGATGCGCGGAAGATAACCCAAGGTATCCGTACCCCTGGCCCGCCATCCGTCGCCCTCCGATGCATTTTCAGCCGTCAATCTCCTCCCGAGATCGGACGGTCCAGATTCAATCGCCCTCTGCCATTTTCCACTGTCGATCTCCTCTTAAAGATTGGACGGTCCAGATCTGATTGCATGTCCCGCCGTTGACCACTCCCGCCACGTCACCCATTCCACGTGTTTCATCGTATTTCTCGCCCGTCCATGTAGATATATGCATTCAAATGTCAAATTTTAATGTTTTACATTGAATTTCCATTCTGCGCCACCATTCTGCAAGTCTCCCACTGCATTTTCCGTCATAATCCTACAGTTTTCCGCCATCTCACCAGTCTGTACAGCCATTCTCGCCGTCCCCGGTGCATCCAACACCTCCATGCATGGTTTTTATTAACAGGTTTTCGTGTTTTGCAGGGTTACAGGCAAGCGGAAAACCGCCATGATTCATATGCGCTATTGTAAAGGCACAGTGCACAGAAGGAGCTGAATTTAGAGCCTGATTTTACAGAAAAATGTCCGGAAAGGTGTCTGCATTGTAAATTTCATCAAAGGATAGAGTTCAGACTCTGCAAACCCTCTCCGGCGCCATTAAAGCTCGGATTGCATAAACAAAGACAGTACGGGAGCAACAGAGAGTTCGAGGCAAGAAATAGAAGATTTTTGAGTTTTTTCAGGGATTTTAGAAGGCAAAGGTACTAGTTCAAAGACCCCGTGGATCACTCAGAAGGTCCAATGCACAGAAAACCATGCTATAAGGGTTTCAAATCAGAAGAATGTTTCTTCCTGAGCAAGGACATGGTACACATTATTGTTCCAGTCTACATTGTGTCCAAGAGAAGATTTCCACCCTGACAACAGTCCTGATGCTATCAAAGCGTTTGATTCACAGTATGGCAGACCCTAGCATCATTTATTTACCTTTTGTTTATTCACCAGAAGTACTACCGAGTACTGCAGCCAAAGTACATCGGAGACATACCGGAGAAAATTGAAGCCTGGAGAAGACCACTCTTTCACCCAAAGAGTGCCATAAATAAATGCATAGAATTTAAATATAATGGGCCTCGACCCTCTGCCTCTCCTGAGTTTTAATACTGCATTTAGTTTTCACCTACTTTCTCTGCTCCACTTGAGCTATAAATTCATGAAGAAACTCATTGTAAAGGTTGTTGATCAGTTATCAGAGAATCGCAAGCTGTTGCTTTTGAGACATAGTCTCTGTGTAAAGTTGTAAGATAGGCTGTGGAAGATGTTTTCTAACTGAGTATCCAGCTATTGGCAATGTTGTACTTGAATGGTGTTGCTTTTTAATATGACAAGCACATTTCTTTGGATCCTGATCTAAAGCAGCGGTGATGTTTTTCTATCTCTGTATTTGTTATTAACTTGCATTCCATTTCATTTCATTTCTACTGGCTTGCATCAGAAATCTGGCATAGGATTTACCCTTGTTAGGTACCCTATGTTTCTGCTCTCCTTGCCTTTGATGTTTTCTACTAAATGTGTTATCTAAGAATTGTTTTCAGTTGATTTAACCAGTGTAGTGGATGTTATCTGCTACTAGTTGATGTATGAATTAAATGAGTTTGTTCTTAGATGTTCTTGTTAGGGTTTAGCTGGAAGATTTGGGAACACTGGGGATTAGAGTTAGCCTTGTCCACTAGGATCCTTGTGCAACCAGCTGGCCTTTCTAAGATCCCTCAAGCTGGAGGTCGAAGCATTGAGAGTTCAAAGTCTCTCCCTGATCTCAGGTCTTTAACTTTGTGTTCTAAATCTTTATTGTTTTCTCCTCCCTTACCATTCCATACCACACTATCATCTTTAAGATCCAATGTTTTAGATGACTACCCCAAATGAAAGCTTGCATATTGATTAGCAAGCAAATCCTTTCCTGACTCCATTGCCCAATGGTTTTGAATGCTCCCTAGAATACTTCACCTCTGCCTAAATCCTCTTTGCTCATCCTTGTCTTATATTGAACCCTTCATTCCTGATGACCAGCAACCAAACCAATAATCAAACAAACAAACTCTGTGCCTATAACTAGCCTAATATCTTAACCTTTGATCTCCAAAGACATAAAACCTTTGCTTACATAGAGAGATCCCTCTCTGGACCCAGGAGGGCTAGATCCTGGGGTCTGAAAGTGGTTTGATGTTGTCTCATCTTTTGGTATTGCCAATCTTGCCAAAACATGGGAACCCCAACATAATGGCGACTCCGCTGGGGAACATCTGAGTACCTTCCATCTTACTACATCATAAGAACCTCAGAAACGTATAATCTCTGGTTAGGTTGGCAGTTAAACACTCCTATTCACAGATCAACCTCTATACCATTTGTTGTGTTTCTCCCACACTCTTAGACAGAGTCTGGAAAGGGCCAAGTAGCCTCTAGATCTCACCCTCTTTTAGAGGTGACATATTTGGTAAAAGCCCTCCCAGTCAATCTCTGGTTAGATTTTGCTGTGTTGTGAAGATATCCTTGAAAAGGGACATCTCATAAGCACTGTGGTGGACAGTGTACCCTCCAAAAGCATCCTAAACCTTCCACCTGGCGACTCCATAATTCCTAAACGATTTAAAGACTCCACTGGTGATCAGTAGGCCTGTTGATTATCTTGGTTCACATAAGACTCCACTGGGAGACCAGAGCCCAATACAACATCAACCATTATAAAAGTAACATGTAGGGTTAAGCTGCTTGGTTAGAAAACAACATTATGGCTTCAAGAACCATTCACACAAGAGCTTATCCTAACTCAAACCCACCTGAAATAGTTGATAACCCTGAGAGCATCTTCAAGATATCTCCTACACCCAAAAGATCAACTATTTCTAGCCACATCCATAGAGCTAATTCTACACCAGAATACTTTACAGCTCTATCAGACCCATTTTTTGACCTAGGCACTCAAACAAGTTTACCAAGAACTGGGTCATTCAGTGTCCTAGACCAGCCAGATTTTGAGTTCCCTGGTTCACCACCTCAAAGAGGTAAACACCCTGGTGATAGACAGACCCCTCCATCTACACCTCTTGATATCCACTTCATTCAAAACTTGGGACTCAGTCATCCTAGATCTGCTCATCAGTCTTCTGCTAGTCATAGCATCCCTGTCATCCATATACCAGTTGCTCAAGCCAACCCTTTACCTCATCAAAACACCATCATGGCAGCCTGGTATGCACCTCTGGTTTTACCCCAGCCTTTAGTACCCTTACCAAATGATTATCAATCAAAGATCCCACACTTCACTGCAAAAGAGTCCACCACAGCTCAGCACCATGTAGATAGGATGGAAGATTCCTTTGACTACATGAAAATAGATGATGAAACAGTCAAAATGAGAATCTTTGCCCAGAGCTTAGGAGGTGACGTGAAGAAATGGTTCAAAGGCCTACCTCCTAATTGTATCCAAGACCTCCCAACCTTATATCAGACCTTCATAAACAAATGGGAAGTTAAGGCAAATCCTCTCCAAATCCTAGCAGAATATAAGAACCTGAAAATAAATGTAGGAGAAAGTGTCCAGGACTACTCTACAAGGTTTTACAGCGTTTAGAATGCTCTTCCACCACACATGAAACCTCCCCTAGGTATGGTCCTAGTGAAATATCCTGAAGGCCTGGATGCTGACATGGCCTACCAGCTTAGGGAGAGGGATTACAACACATTGGAAGACATGTAAAAAGGAGCAGTGAGTGTAGAGGCAAATCTGATTGAGAAAAAGGAAAGATTGAGAGCTAAGAAAAGGGTAACATATAGAGATGACAATGTAGCTTCCACATCTGACCCCAATAATGACCGCATATCCAAGAACGTAGAAAAGCTACAACAAATGGTGGAAAAAATGTTGTCACAGTTAGTAACCTAAGCAGAAATCAAAACCATAACCAGAACCAAAACTTTAGAAGAAATAATGCCACTCCCAACAGACAAAGAGAATCAGATCAGCAAGTTATTCCCCCATTCCAAGAGAACTTTCTTGATGAAGATGAGGGAATCATAGAAGAGTCTGAGGGAAATACAATAAACATGTTTGAAACAGAAAATTCAATCCACAACTGTTACACAGAATAAGATCAGCCCTCACCCTCGTATTGGGATGAGGAATGGTTAGAATCTGAAGATTACAGGTTAGGATTTGAAAATGCCATGATGCAGGTCAGAGAACAATATGAACTTAGAAGCAAAAAGAGCCTAGACACTGCCAAACCAAAAGATTCTAAGGTTACCATCAAGAAAAGGCCTGAGAAAACTTCTAAAGTGACTGCTGAAAGTAACAAATCAACAGTTGAGAGTTCTGGAAAGAACAAGGAAAAAGACAACCAAAACACTGATAAACAAGGTAAACCAACAGGCAGTACTAACACTGCAGTTAGTACTCCTGATAAAACAGTTCCTAACACTGTACATAGTGAGAATCAGCACACTGATTCAGCCACTAAGGTGGTGACTAACAAAACAGAGTTGAACATTCCAAAGAGTCAGTCCACTTTCAATTTGGAGAGTGAGATTGCAAAAATTAAAATCTCTGTCCCACTCTCTTAGCTGGCCACTCAGGATGTATATAAAGGCCAAATTTTGAAAGCTTTAAATTTAGGTGAGAGCAGTGACACTGTAAATCTGAGTGATGATCAACCTGCCCTCCTGTTTGGTCCAAAGATAGAAGGAAAGTTTCAGGAAGGGGTAGTGCCCCCTTTTTATATCAGTCTTAATATCCATGATAAGATTCTCCACAATGCAATGCATGATTTTGGGGCATCACACAACCAGATGCCTAAAGTAGTGATGGAAAGATTAGGCCTAGAGATAACCCGTCCCTATAAAGACCTATATTCATTTGACTCTAGCAGAGTAAAGTGTCTTGGCCTGATCAAAGATCTATGTGTGAGCCTTACCCAGATTCCAGCAAAATGTATGGTCATGGATGTTGTTGTGGCAGATGTGCCACCCAAGTATGGCATGTTATTATCAAGATCATGGGGAGCCAAGCTGCAAGGAACAATGCAGATGGATGGGGCTTATGCCACAATCCCAATCTTTGGCCAACTTAGATGACTGTACAAAGAAGCACAAATGAAATTCCTGGTTAGTAGCCCCGAAAAGCCTGAAAATTCACCTTTATACTCTGTAAATACAGACCTTGACTCCTTTATCCTTTGTAATGATGAATCCTCAGAAGGGTCAGAGTCCAAAAACAGAGATACAAACAAGGAAACAGAGCCCATGGACTTTAACATAATGGCTACTCTAGATTCAGAGGAGAATGATATAGGAAACTCGGAACAGTGCACTGAAACAAGAACTCAAAGTGAACTAGAAGCAGAATGCAGTTAGCTGATTAGTCACCCTTCACAAACACATACACCACACCAAGAACAAAACGATGATAAACCCGAGAATGAAACCTTATGGGAAATGAATTTCGATGGGTCATGCACCAAGAGAACTGCTGGGGTAGGAGTGTGGATACATAACACAGAGAGTGGTTACGCAAAGAGCCATGCATGTAACCTGCACTTCAAATGTACAAACAACATTGCAGAGTACGAGGATCTTATCCTAGGCTTAAACCTGTTGAGAAAATTAGGAGCCCGTAGGATAACTGTGCATGGGGACTCGGAGCTGATCATTAAACAGTTGAATGGTGAATACACAGCGAAACATCCTAGACTGAGAGCATATAGGAATGACACTACGGATCTATTGAAAACTTTTGTAGAATACAATCTGGTGTTTGTCCCTAGAGGTCAGAACAAAATTGCAAATGGACTAGCCTGCATGGCTAGTTCGTATCATAAGCCTCCCAGCGACCAACAGATCATCATTCAGACCAAATTCAGACCTACAGTACCAGACAATGAAAAATATTGGCAGGTCTTTGAGGGTGATAAACAGATTGAAGATTTCCTGGTAGGCAGAAACGAGTTTGAATTTTTTGATTCAGACTCTAAATCTGACAGTAGCTGCCTAAGTGAAGAGTCCTCAGATGAGGAAGAAATACCCTGTAATATAGAAATAAACACTTTAAACGAACAGATTAGAAATCCGAACGAAAAATGTGAAAACGTAGATAGTGAAGAAGTAGAGGTGTTGCAGACCAAGGATAAGAACATACCTTGAGGTCTGGCACCTTTAGAAGACCTTTTTGACTTTGATGATGTAGCAAAAAAGCCCACTATAGAACATGCAGACTCTGATGTCGAGGAATGCAACATAGGTACTGAAGATAAACCTAAGATGATCAAATTGGCTAAGTCCCTGCCTGCAAACATGAAAAAGAAATACATTGACCTATTCAAGGAATTCATTGATGTGTTTGCTTGGAGTTATGAGGACTTAAGGGCCTATGACACAAACATCATACGACATAAAATACCCTTTAAAGAAAATCAGAAACCTTTCAGACAAAAACTACGCAGAATAAACCCAAAACAATTGCCTGCAGTGGAAAAAGAGATTAAGAAGATGTATGAGGCAGGCATAATTGTGCCTGTGAAGTTCTCTGATTGGGTATCAAACCTAGTGGCTGTGAGAAAGAAAATAGGGGAGATCAGATTGTGCATAGATTTCAGGAATCTTAATAGAGCCTCACTCAAAGACAATTACCCTTTGCCAAAAATGGAACATATTCTTCAAAGGGTAGTAGGTTCTAAAAGGATCTCCCTGCTAGATGGTTTTTCAGGTTATAAACAAGTCTTAGTAATCCCAGAAGACCAACTCAAGACAGCCTTTACCACTCCATGGGGTACCTTTATGTATGTAAAGATGCCTTTTGGATTGATGAACGCTGGTGCAACCTTCCAAAGAGCAATGGACATAGCTTTTTCAGATGAAATAGGACACTTCATTGTCATCTATCTGGATGACATAATAGTCTATTCCAAGACTGAGGAAGAACACCTAGAACACCTGAGAAGAGTGTTTGAAAAATGTAAAAGGTTTGGTCTGTCACTGAATCCTAAAAAGACTATATTTGGACTGCAAGAAGGTAAGCTTCTTGGCCACATCATATCTGAGAAAGGGATTAGGATAGATCCACAAAGAGTTGAGGGAATACTACAAATCACACACCCGAGAAACATCAAGGAGTTACAGTCCTTTATTGGGAAAATCAACTTCCTCAGGAGGTTTATTCCCAACTTAGCTGAACACCTTAGAAATATGACTAACATGTTGAAGAAAGGTGTAGGAGTTAAGTGGACTGTTGAAGCTAAGAAATCTTTTGAATCAGATAAACTTGCACTCACCCAGGCTCCTGTCCTAATCAGCCCAGATTTCTCAAAAGATTTCCTGATTTTTTCATTTGCCTCCAAGCATACGATAGCTGCAGTTCTACTGCAGAAAAATCCAGAGGGAATGGAACAACCCATTTCTTTCTTCAGCAAAGCACTCAGAGACGCACCCTTGAAATACAACATTATGGAAAAACAGGCCTATGCTTTGGTTAAGGCCTTAAAAGACTTTAGGGTGTACATACTGCATTCCCACACCATAGCCTATGTACCCAACATAGTGGTTAAAGACATCTTGTCCCAAGACCCAGATGGGAAGAGGGGCAAATGGATTGCTATGATCTTAGAGTACGACCTTGAGATAAAACCCACCAAACTGATCAAAGGTCAGGGCCTAGCTCAGCTAATGGCTGAATCAAATCTACAAGCCCTAGACATTAACATGGTAGATGCCTTGGATGAGCAGCAGGGATTACCTGATCCCACTGTTGAAGAGAAGTTTCAGAGCTCTCCTTGGTATTCTGACATTCTGTATGTGCTTACACACCTCAATGCCCCTCCTGAACTATCAAAGACCAAGGCCAGATTCTTAAAGCTAAAAGCCAGGAGCTATTGCATAATGAATGAAGGCTTATACTGGAAAAATCCAAATGGCCTATTGCTTAAATGTTTGCCTGAGTCTGAAGCAGAAAGGATTAAACAAGAATTCCATGCAGGAGAGTGTGGAGGCCACCTGAACTGGAAAGCCACTGCAAACAAAATACTCAGAGCTGGCTACTATTGGCCTACACTCTTCAATGATGTCCATAAGATGATAATTGCTTGCCACAAATGCCAGATTTTTGAAGGCAGAAGAAAACTCCTTCCCTTACCTCTACAAGACTACAACCCATCAATGTTGAAGGTCCCTTTATGCAATGGGGCCTAGATTTCATAGGAGAAATTCATCCTGCTTCCTCTGCACAACACAAATGGATCTTAACAGCCACAGACTACTTCACTAAGTGGATAGAGGCCATACCTACGAGGAATGCCACAGATTCAGTCATCATTAGGTTCCTAGAAGGTCATATCCTCTCTCGGTTTGGCTACCCAAGGAAAATAATCACTAATAATGCTGCTGCTTTTGGAACCAAGAAAATGGTTGATTTTTGTCACAGGTATCAAATAGCACTCGGTCATTTAACTGCCTATTACCCTCAAGGTAATGGATTAGCTGAATCATCAAACAAGAGCTCGGTGACCATCATCAAAAAGTTGTTGGAAGAGAACAAAAAGTCATGGCATAACAAGTTAGTGCATGCCCTATGGGCTGACAGGCTTACAACAAAGAAATCCATTGGCATGTCACCATATCAGCTTGTCTATGGAACAGAAGCAGTGTTTCCCACCAGCCTTGGAATACCAGTGATTAAACTTGTTCAAGAGATACAAACAGAAGAAGTAGCATGGTGAGGAGAATAAACCAGATAATTCATCTCCAACAAACAAGGGAAGAGGTCTATAACAGAGCTATCAAGGTCCAGGAAAACATAAAGAAGCTATTTTACAAAAGAACTAAGGCCTCTGATTTCAAAGTTGGAGATAAAGTTCTGAAATGGGACTCAAGGAGAGAGGAAAAAGGAAAGCATGGCAAGTTTGACAGTTTGTGGCAAGGTCCCTACATCATCCAGGCCACTGTGGGTCCAAATGCCTTTTTTTCTACAAGAGTTAGATGGTACAGAGCTGTTTGGGGGTCCTGTCAATGGCAGGATGCTCAAACACTACTTCTGTTGATTTCCAATTTCCAGTTTCCATTTCCATTGTACATACCATTGCAGTGTTTGTCTTCAAGAAAAAGAGAAAATGTTCCAAAAAAAAAACAGAAAGAAAGGAGAGGTTCAGACATGCTCAAACACATGAACCTCTGAAGTGCAAAGGTTGGCTCTAATATGATCAAAACCTGAGCCAAAGAAAGCAAAGATAGCTGGTTCAAACATGCCCAAAACCTGGACCAGCAAAGAAGAAAAAGAGTCAGCTCTAACAAGCCCAAAACCAGAGCTGAAATAAAAAAAAGGGAAAGTGACTCTAACAAGCTCAAAACTTGATTCACAAAGGAAAGAAGGATGCTTCAAACTTCAGATTTCAAGCCTTCAAGATTTTGTTTTCAATTTTCTGCAAAGTTCTGTCCATGTGCAACTGTCTTTATGCCTTGGATCCACAGCAAACTAGACTGTCTAACCCTAGTTTGACTGTTTTTAAATTTCTGTTGTAGAATATAGAGAAAAAATCTGCTGGACAGTTTAATCTGAGCAGATATTAGATTAGGTAGAGAAAAATGTGAGACCAACAGTTTAATCTGGTCTCATGGAGTAATAAGGGTAGAAATAGAATAGGTTTATTTTCTTGTTTGTAAAAAAAAAAAAATGATGTAAAAGGTCTGCTAGTTCAAATGCACCCTAGAAGAAAAATGCTAGGATTGTAGAATGGGTAGGTAGATTGATTGAGAAAGTTTTTTTGCTAAATTGATGACTTCACAATTGTGGCAGCTGAAAATCAAAGAAGAAAGATGGCTTAAGCAGCAGGCATCTGGCCTACTCCAAAGATCTATCCTCTGAATTCTTGACTCCTTCAAGAAGAAGCCATTCCCATGTGGAGCCACTGTTAGCCCCCTATAAATTTTTTGACAAGCAAAGTAGGGGGCTAAATTGTTTTTGAACCTTCAAGGAATGCATCCCCTCTGAAGACACATCATCCTTGAAGTCTCCAGTGCCTTTGCCTTTGACAAAATTCCCTCTGCTGACTCCCTTTATAAGGTCTCACTGATTGCAAAAGCTGTGCTCCAAAAAGTCTACATTTGCCCCTTTTTCCCTGCAGAATGCCCCATTTTTTAACCTTTGTTTTCCCCTTGTCAAATTCCCCTCTAATCCCCTAAATCCTCCCAAAATCCCCTTTACATCCTGCACACACCCCTTGTTTGGCCCATTTTCTCCTTATTCCCTCTATCGTTACCAAATTCTGCCCTCAAATTGCATTAAAATGGGCCAAAAAACCATTTTGTTTATGTGTATGGGTTTAGCACCTTTTTGTCCAGCCCAAGAACTATATTCCCCCCCATGTAGCCTGGTGCTAGAACCACCTGCCAGCCCAAAAAAGCACTTAGCACAAATATATATCGGGGGCGTCGTGAGCCGTCGATCTGTACCGATCAGACGGTCATCGCAAGCTCCGCAATGTTCATCGTTCAACCCTGTCGCCGCCCTGTTAACGCATCATAACCATTCATTTATTCATGATCCGACGTCCCGGAGTTTACCCGCCCGGTGGTCCCCACGCCATGGTCACTGTTCGAAATTCGGTGGTTTCTATCGCACCGCCTTTGAGGGGTGGGCGGTATTTTTCATTGGGCCAGTGATTCCAATCATCAAATGACGCGTGGTAGTGGCACTATTTCAAAACCGCCCCTCCATCGTGCGTTATCGTTCGTCCACAGACCCGGCGCGATATGCACATCAACCGTTTGATCTGAAGCTCTTCATCCAATGGTCATCGCTCCATGAAGTTGCGCGGGGGATAACCTAAGGCATCCGTACCCCTAGCCCACCATATGTCACCCTCCGATGTGTTTTCCATCGTCGATCTCCGCCAGAAATCGGACAGCCCAGATTAAATGCATGCCCGCCCATTAACCTCGTACCGCCACGTCATTTTTCCACGTGTGTTCGTCATTTTCTCGTCCGTCCCCTATATAATTTCATTCCAAGGTCAAATTTTTAATTTTTTTCATTAGAATTTCTATTTCGATGTCACCCAGTGCATTTCTCACTGTTACACATCCTTCCTCCATAGTATCCTCTACATGCATCGTTGTCCACTGGGTCACGTCGTTGTTTCCGCAGTCATCCACACGACCCTCTCCATGCACGGTTTTCTTAATTTGTTTTTGTGTTTTGTAGGATCATAGGCAGGCGGAAAACCACCATGATTCATATGTGATATCAGTGCACAAAAGGAGCTGAATTTAGAGCTTGATTTTACAGAAAAATGTCCGGAAAGGTGTCTACATCGTAAATTTCATCAAAGGACAAAGTCTAAACTCTGCAAAACCTCTCTGGCGCCATTAAAGCACAGATTTCACCGACAGAGACAGGAAATGGAGCAGCAGAGAGTTTAAGGCACGAAAATGAAGATCTTTGAGCCTTAACTCAGTGGTTTAGAGGCAAAGTACCAGATTGAAGACATCATCGATCACACAGAGGGTACGACGCACAGAAATTTGTATATATCAAGGTTTGCACATCAGCAGAATGTTTTCCCCATAAAGGATAGAGTGCCCATGAAACTTTATTCTATACCGTGTTCCTAAAGAATTTCACTCACTACGCTACCCCATCCCCTCTAAGAATTATTTACACGCATGGCATTTGAAGCATTGATTTATTTTTGTTCAGCTTCACTGTATTCGTCATGGTAGTACTAAAGAAGGTACGCCTGTTGGGCACGGAAAGTAAATGGAAGCCTAAAGAAGATCAAGCCCTTTCCATTCCAAAAGAGTGCCGTAGATAAATTATTAGGTTTAAATGGTAATGGCTTCTTGCCCTCTTTATTTTCTAAGTTTAATGCTTCATTTAGTGTTTCACCTACCTTCTATGCTCCACTTGAGCTATAAATTCATGAAGAAACTCATTGTAAAGGTTGTTGATCAGTTATCAGAGAATTGCAAGCTGTTTCTTTTGAGATATAGTCTCTGTGTAAAGTAGTAAGATAGGCCGAGGAAGATGTTTTTTGACTGAGTATCCAGGTATGGGCAATGTTGTACTTGACTGGTGTTGCTTTTTAATATGACAAGCACATTTCTTTGGATCTTGATCTAAAGTAGCGGTGATGTTTTTCTATCTCTGTATTTGTGTTTAACTTACATTCCATTTAATTTCATTTCTACTCGCTTGCATCAGAAATCTGGCATAGGATTTACCCTTGTTAGGTACCCTATGTTTATGCTCTCCTTGCCTTTGATGTTTTCTACTAAATGTGTTATCTAAGAATTGATTTCAATTGATTTAACCAATGTAGTGGATGTTATTGCCTGCTAGCTGATGTATGAATTAAATGAATCTGTTCTTAGACGTTCTTGTTAGGATTTAGCTGGAAGATTTGGGAACACCGGGGATTAGAGTTAGCCCTATCCACTAGGATCCTTGTACGACCAGCTAGCCTTTCTAAGATCCCTCAAGCTGGAGGCTGAAGCATTGAGATTTCAAAGTCTCTCTCTGATCTCAGGTCTTTAACTTTATATTCTAAACCTTTATTGTTTCCTCCTCCCTTACCATTCCTTACCACTCTATCATCTTCAAGATCCAATGTTTTAGATGACTAGCCCAACTGAAGGCCTGCACATTGATTAGCAAGTAAACCCTTTCCTGACTCCATTTCCCAATGGTTCTGAATGCTCCCTGGAATACTTCACCTCTGCCTAAATCCTCTTTGCTCATCCTTGTCTTACATTGAACCCTTCTTTCCTGATGACCAGCAACCAAACAAACAATCAAACAAACAAACCCTGCGCTTATAACTAGCCTAATATCTTAACATTTTGAGCTTCAAAGTCATATACCTTTGACATATCATAGAGAGATCCCTCTCTGGACCTAGGAGGGCTAGATCCTGAGGTCTGAAAGTGGTTCTATGTTGTCTCATCTTTTGGTCTTGTCAACCTGACCAAAACATGGGAACCCCAACACATCTCAAAAACTACATCCAATAAAATGATTTATTTTGAGCAATATTTAATGTTAATATTATAGATAAAACCACAAACTGACCTTTGTTATAATATAACATGTAACTTGAAATCTCATCTAAAATGTTTATCAAATATAATACTATTTTTAATTTTTTCATTAAAAATATTTTAAATAGTTATTTTAACTTTATTTATATTTAAAATTCTATACAATCACGTATCACATCATCTTCATAAAATTTATAAAATATTCTAGAATCTTAAATAAATAAATAAATCACAAAAAAAATCTCTCCCGAATGGACATAATGTTTATTTGACTTTATAATATTTGACATAATGTTTATTTGAATTTATAATATTATTGAAGAAATGTGATGAGGATCTCCGTGCAGAGAAATGGCTCATAGCATCTTGATTTACATGAATTTAAAAAGCACATGTACTAAGACTTTGATTCCAGAATGGCATGGCGCCTAAGTATTGTATGCATCTAGTAAGCCATAAGTCTCGATACGCCGGCAGCATTCACCTTAATTTTGAACCGATTAAAACCCCTAACAACAATGTCATTCAAGAGCTACCCTTCATCTGAAGACCAGGGTGTATTTATTATAACAGATGTGGTGAAGTTAATAAGGATATCAATTTAATGGGTAAAGTTTTATTTTGCTAAAAAAAAATTATATAAATTGTTTTAAAATGAATTGTATCTTTAAAAATTTCTTTAATGGTATAAACTTATATATTTTAATTATAATGTGGAAAATATTTATTTTTTTAAATAAAAAAATTGAAGTGTTTGTGTTTTTGTGTGTAAAATTATATTGTGAATAATTTTAAATATTTAAAATAAAATTTAGGTAAAATTTAATTAAAAATATATGAATTTATTAAAAATAATTTTAATAATGATAACAATGTCCACAATATGCCTAATAGATTTCATAATATATATATATATATATATATATATATATATATATATATATATATATATATATATATATATATATTCTCTAAGTGGGCAAGACCTTGTTAGTTTACACTAATTTGTTACACTAGTTTGAAGAATTCTTATTATTGGTGGTTTTTTTTAAGCATTTTCATCGTTTCATTCCCAATGGATGTGTAGAGATGTTTTCATTATATTTATTTAAGTTAAAATAAAAAATATTTAGGAAAATTTTATATATATATATATATATATATATATATATATATATATAATTATTTTTTATTTTAAAAGAAAATTTAAAATAATTTTAATAGTTAAAAATATTTCTTTTAAATATAATTAAAAAAAAACTAATATTTAAATTAAAAAGTTTTTTTTATTATTAGATTTTAAAAATACATAATGTTTATTTAATTAAAAAAAATATAAAAGTAATAATGAATCAAAATAATAAATCATCAATTCAATTTATCATATTGTAATTTTGTTTTTATTAATAAAAAAATAATTTAAAAAAAAAACATAATATACATATCACAATAAAACAAATTTAAATAATAATGATTCATATGCATAATCATAATATTTCAAAACATATAATTAATAAATATATGAAAATTTAAAAGCTCGGAGGGTTAGTTCAATTGGTAATTAATAAACATGTGTAAATTTAAAAGCTTTGAGGGTTAGTTCAATTGGTCAAGTTCTTGTCACTAAAACACCTACCTAATGGGAGGTCTCTTGAAAATGTAGCAAGGAATGACTTTTTTTGACTTGTGCCTTAGTCAAAGATCCCAATTTGAATTCAATGCTTGAGTTACCTTTCAGTTAACATGTGTGATGTGACCTATCACTAAGTTATTGTCAATTAATTCGAGTTAGATGGTATACAGTGAGTTGTGGATTAGTTGATGGCTAAAATTCGATATCTAGTAGAGTTAATTCTATTGTTTGTGAGTTAACTGATCTCTAGTTCTAGAATATATATAGAAATGAGTTTAGTTGAGTAGTTGACTTTGTGCTAACTCAACTTACTCCAAGTTAAAAGAAGGAATTGCTAAATTTAGCCCTAGTAGGTCATGCAATTTGAATTTCCTATTGAGATTGAATGAAGACACATATGTATTTATTTATTGTACACAAGGTTTTGTGTAGAGCCTGGGAGAAGCACACAGAGCAATTTCTCTTAAGAATTGTGTAAGGAAATAGGGAATTCTCCTATTTTTTAGGGAGGATTTGCACTAGGAAATAGGAGGCTCCTAGCAGGCCTTAGTTGCCTAAGTGTTGGGCAAGTTTTTTGTAGTGTTGATCAGTGTCGTAGGAAGCTTCAGGCTTGAAGAAGATTCTATGTAATGAATCAGAATGTTGAGTCGATTCAATATAAGCAAGCTGGGTTTTTCCCCAATTGGGTTGCCCATATGTATTATGTGCTCTATGTGTGATTGTGTTTTTATTCATTGTTTTCTTTCTGCAATTTTTTGGTAGAGAAATCTTGTGTATTTTGTGATCAGTTTGCTCTCATTACCAGTTGCAAGGTTTCAAGGATTTTCTATAAGGTCATGGGGTTAATTCTCCTTGAAAGCCTTGGGGTCATCTCTTTTTGTAGGATCTGCAAGGACGTATGAAAATTTAATAAAATTAATTTATTAAATAATACAAAATAAAAATACTTATATATATACATATATATATAAGATATGGAAAATACTGGGAGCTTAAGACCACAGACGGTTGGTCCAACGAAATTGAAAGAAATATTAGATTAAGCAATGGTGTCCTTTATCCCATACCCATTTTGGCATTTACATTGATAAGCTAGAAGAATGTTTGGAAGTTGTAGGATGTGATGGGCCCAAGGTCACTTGTATGGTCATTACTCTTCTCCTTTATGCTAATGATATCATTCTTCTCGCAAGAAGTCATGATGATATCAACAAGAAGCTTAGAATACCCCATTATTATTGCTCCAAGATTACCATGAATGTTAATAATGATAAGACTAATGTCATGATAATTAAATGCAAAGAGATCAATTATGATAATTTCATTTATAATAACAATTACTTGGAGAAGTTTCTTCATATAAATATTTAGGCATTGGTGTCCATCATTAGCTCAAGTGGAATTATATCATTAAAAAAATATTATATGAGGCTCGAAATCATATTATGAACTTAAAAACAATTGTAAGTCAACAATTTTTTTGGTATGGAGTAAAAAAAAATTCATCTTTCAGACTCCCGTCACTATTGTTATTTTATATGGATGTGAGGTTTTAGGTTGCAGATATCTAGAGAATTGTGGAGGAAGATCGATTTGATCCAAAAGAAATTTTTAACCTACAACATCAAGATCTGTAGTATCCATGTTATGGGATCCTTTCCATTAAACTTCCACGTATCGATCTTTGGAATATGGTGGGTCTTAAATCTAACGTTAGAGTCTATGAAATCATGGTTAACATTTCTTTTTCTCTCCTCATGAGTTCCTTCTACTACCTTTTCTCCATTAGGAATCTTTTATTGTAACAAATTTTTTAAACTTTCCTTCAAACGTTCCATGTCTTTCTTCAATTCTTCCAAGTTGCCTTTCAGTTTTGCTTCTATACCATCGATCTTAGCTTCCATACCATTCTTCAAACCATCTATCTTAGCTCCATGCCATCCTTCAAACCATCCATGTTAGCTTCTATGTCTTCTTTTAAACCATCCATATCACCTTTTAGTTCATTTTTGGTTATTCTTTGTGAGAGAAAATTTTTTTGCACTTGGTCCCATAATTTTGAGATATCATGCTGCAATTCTTCCTCTCCATGTGTCATAATATAGATTTCTGAGGGCTTAATGGGTGTGGAATTATTTTGTTTGGGAAGAATTTTATAACCCAATACTTATATCTATTCTTCAATATGCCTTTGGAATCACTCCAAACTGATTTTTCAAACAAAATTTATGCAATTTTAAAAAATTACACACATCTTTCTTTCTTTTGTGAGCTTGATCTTGAAACGGTTGTAAATATGTAATTTCATATCTCCAAGGTCTGAAATTTAGTCCTTTTGTAACCTTTTGAATCTACTTTCCAACCCCATAAGTCATACCGAGATTGAAGTCATCAACATAGAGTTATGCCCTATCTCCCATGATGACCTAATTATAGAATAGTTTCGTATAGCAAAATTGTATGGAGTTCCACATATCATTGTTTCTACCTTTGGCCCTTAAATTGCTACACAAAAAAACTACAGTTTTTTCTGTTTCAACAGATTTTTATAAAATTCAAATATGATGTCTGAAACGAAAGTTATGAAGATTTTTCTTAGGTCACCTATCTGAGACTAAATTTTGGATCTTGCAAAAACCCTAACTTCCAGAAATCATATCTCTGAAACTATAGCGAATCAAGATCTAAATATTTTAATCATTGTTAACCAAGATTTCAGCTCCATGTGGTCAAAATTTCAGCTTTTGAAGCCTCCTAGAAAAGAGTTATAGCGAAAATGCATGGATGACCTATTTGAAGAAGTGAAACCCTAGAATCCAAAGTTTTGATACCAAATGTTATGCAACCAGCTCACGAAATACTAGAAAATATAGATCAATGACTTAACTTTTCTTCACTTCGAGGGGGAAACCTCCTTTAAATTACATAAATAAATAATTCTTGGATGATTCAAATGACAAAACCTACTTTCTATATATAGGAGTATAAGGCGCCACAATATAATCAGAATCGACATAACAATAATAATGTAATGCCACAACAATAACACTAGTAAGCTTCTATGGGGCACAATAATAAAAATATGAGGACTACAAGGGTACAACAATAACAATAAGGGGTCTATACTAACAATAACAATAAGGGGATACACTAGTATTATAGCAACCTAACATAGATGATATGGTCAAATGCTCTGATCTCAAACCACATTCACACCAATGATGCCCTAATCCACTGGTGTCTTTGTTACATGAGGTGGTTATGCTCATCAAAGCTTTCTTTGAGAGACTGGGGTGGGTTTTCGAGGTTGAGAAGCCTTGACAGTGTGAGTGAGAGTGTGTAGTGATGCTACAATTGCTTTGCAAACCTAGTTTTAGCCCTTCCGTTGTGCAAGTATACCATTTTGTGGAAAATTAATATATGTCTTTGTGAAACCTCATCAGATAATTCCACATGGAGTACAAGTGATGGAATTTCTTGCCCTAATCGAGTGCCATCATGTAGAATTATGGTCATCGTGAACAGACAAGTTGGGACAACTTATCCCTAAACTGTAGATGTCACAACTTGTCCCTAAACCATAGATGACATTTTTAACCAAGGATGTTAAATATTCAAACTATATTTTCCATTATGAGCTAATTTTTTTTCGTCTTATAATATTAGACAATGATACTATTCAACTTGAATTGAGGATTCGAATGCATAATATGTCTTATTTTTGGAATGCAAGCACAATATATAAGTTGTATTGAGGGTTCCTTCTTTAATATATAGAGTAATTTCTTTTCATTTGTGAATGCATATGGTTGAAGTTTTATTAATTATTAATTGAGATTTATCCAATGATACTATGTTCTAGGAGAAGGGTTCACTCTAATGAATTGGTATCATTTTGTTTTTTTAAATGAGATTAGATTGTTAATGATTTAAGGAACTCACAAGATTATTTTATTACTGGGTAGTTAACCCTCTCATGTCTAAGGTGAGCTTTTAGCATTGTCAAATATAGATTGATTTCATGACTTGTGGATTGGTTAAGTTATTTGTTATTTTTGTTTTTACTTTAAGATATACGTTTATTTTTTATTTGATCCACATTGATAATAGTTGTAGGATATAGATTTAATTTGTGATTTTTTGTGCTCAATTGTTGATAAATCTATGCCAGATAAGAAAGATAAATCTATGCCAGATAAGAAATTGTAGCTTGCACAGATAATGCATAATAGCCTTGAAAAAAAAGATTGCATAGATAATGCATAATAACCTTTAAAAAAAAGATTGACAAATAAATGATATGGTAAGTTGATTATTTGTTTAGAGCAATTAATTTATAACAATAGCTAGATCTTGCTTTAAAACTAAATGGTAATTTTAGCATAAATACTATCTATAAACCCCTTATCCCTTGTGATTATCACAAAAATTACATTCAATAAAATTATTTATTTTGATAATATAACATGTAACTTGAAATCTCATATAAAATGTTTATCAAATTTAATAATAATTTTATTTTTTCATTAAAAATATTTTAAATTGTTATTTTTTTTTTTTAATGAAATTCTATAAAATCATGTATCACATCACTTTCATCATATTTTTGCTTATAAAATAGTCTAGAACCTTCATAAAAATGAAAATAAAAAATAAAATCACATATTACATTTGAAAAAAGAAATCTATGCTGAATGGACAAAATATTTATTTGATTTTATAATAATTGACATAATGTTTTTTAGTCCCTGCCAGCAGGCAAGGGACTATAGTAATCAATATTTTAGGTTAGTATTAGTAGCGTCTAGAAATTTTGGTACTAAGCCCAAAGGTTTGGCCGAATCTTTTTTTCTACTTTGCCAATATCCAATCAATTGCTTTCACGCAATTTTCTAGCCAATGACTATTTTTGTGGTCTTATTGGTCACACAGATTCAATTTCTTAGACTAAAAAGAAATAAGAGCTAAAAATAATGTTATAAGAATTTATGGTCGACTAATGCTAGCATTAATAGACTAGCATTAGATGTTTGGCCACTCATTAAATTCGGATCAATTGTTAGCTAATTAAATTCCTATAGTATGAGATGCCACCTATCTATAT
This sequence comes from Pinus albicaulis, assembly GCA_034641835.2. Taxonomy (NCBI): domain Eukaryota; kingdom Viridiplantae; phylum Streptophyta; class Pinopsida; order Pinales; family Pinaceae; genus Pinus; species Pinus albicaulis. The sequence goes on from JAXQQM020078206.1 coordinate 22,194, forward strand.
TGTCATGCAAACAGGCTAGAGGTGGTGCAAGATAGTGCAGACACTTGTATGTGGGTTGGGGTTGCGTTTGCAACGACGCCATTACATGAACAGGGTTGAACAAAGTTTGCAAAGATCAGGGCTTCTTCCATAAACAGAGTTTGCAAGGATCACACAAGATACACCTCAGGCCTCACCAACGCAGATCACCGAAGAGGTTCATAGTCCTCTAAAGACCTCGTAGTCACATGAATGAGAGCTATGTGATAATATGTATACACCCTTAGTCAAAGAGCTGTGTGATAATATTGAATATGATAGACTAGTTAGAGAAGCAGGGGATCCTTCGCAGAACATGGTTTCTCAGGTGATCAGAAGAAGCACGAGAACTTTCCGCTCGAACTTAGATTAGAAGAAGCAGGGGAATTAAGAAAAAGGGGAGTAAGAAGAAGCAGGAGAACTATCCGCTCGAACTTAGATTAGAAGAAGCAGGGGAATTAAGACAAAGCATGTTTGTCGATTTAAAGCTCTCCATCGCGGCACACTTTTCATATCCACTTGCCTTTCCCCAACAACACTACTGCCACGGGAACTATTCTGTCCTCAAGCTCATCACTAAACCCAACTATTCTCCATGCGTCGAGGCCCCTCTTCCTGGTGGTATCACTAACTGAAATTTCTCTGGGCACCAACAAGGTTAGTAGAACCATCAACCCCACCTCTTGGGTGGGCGGGTTAATAGCCGAGCAACAAGAGTTTGCCCTTCATTTCTGTAATAAATCATTCCAAGGAACTACCTTCTAGCTCACGCTTTGAGGAAATAATGAATCATCCCAAGAAACTACCTTCTAGCGCATGCTTTGAAGAAATAAGTAGTGCACGAAGGCCTTGAGGCGTGCATGAGGAAATAAGAAGCACAGAAAGGAAATAAGCAGCGCAAGAAGTCCTTTAGGCGTGCATGAGGAAATAAGAAGCACAAGAAGGGCCTGAGGCATGCACAACGGCTAGCTGAATAACTCACTAGGCTTAAGGTAAGTATGTGTCCTCATCCAACATAGATTCGTTCATGCATTTTGGACTCCGTGACCTCAATATACAAGCGTTGCGTTATGGAAAGACACAGATGACCAAACTACATAGCAAGTAGAACCAGTGACAAGTGGGCTGAATGAAAGATCAACGTCTTTACCAAAGAGTTTTCTATTTTTATTTGTCTTGTTTAATGTTTTTTTTTTATAATTTAATTATTATTCAAGTTTGTAAAACAAATACTTTGTTGGTTAAAAGATAAATATATGCTTTTCTAATAATCTTCGTGATGGGTCATCTGCAAATAGCTGAGCTTCCCCATAAAGGTCTTCCTTGTAAAGGTCTATAAGATTTAAAGCAATTTTCATTATGTTCTTTTCTAATGATTGATGCGAGCTCTCTCTAGTAAATTTTTGATGGGATCAGCCACATCAAAAACTGGCCAGTCTATGTTTGTTAGCGAGTCTATAAATGTTAGTTAAGACGGCTTCTTGTACTTCATAAAACAGGCTTGAAATTCTCAACCATTAACGAACTTTTCACATTCAAATTGAATGCGATAAATCTCATAGAGATATAAATTTATTTCAGAAGTATATAGGGAACATAAAAATTACACAAACAAAAATTTTGGAAGTCATTTTGACATCAAGATATTAGGGTGGGATTCACTTTCGTACTTGTGACAAATTTCACACTTGGTCATTATCTTCATCATGACAAAACTATGACAAAGCATTTGCAAACATTGAATTCCAAAACAATAAAACTGCCTTCCCTTAACACAGAGAAATATTCAGAATTTCTTCCACAGTGACAGAGTTTCAACTCAGAAAAATTTATATTCCATATAAGAAAAAAACTGTTGTTACAATTCTTCCTCAAAAGAGGGATTTACAATTGTGACTGCTGCTGTCACAGTGCACAAATAAAACTCACTGTCTGTGTAAAAACACACTCTGTCTCACTAAAATAAACACTGTTGTGTATGCTCTGTATTTTTCCTAAAACACTGTGTAATTAAAAAAATATGTCGTCTCGTCTTTAAAATACGCCGTGCATATATAAAAAGAACATCTACACTCGTGTGTCTAAAAAAAAAAAAATTAAGTTACATCTCTATTCTATATATGAAAAATATCTCAATTCAATTAATTATCTATCGTATATTCAACCACAAGAATTCACCGCTTGACAATCTTTATGGCTTCATTAACTTCCGTCGCACTGGGCTACACCCGTCCCCTTCGTGTACTTTGACTTGGTGGCGTCGTGGATATTTCTTCCTCGCACCGCTATGCCGTGTAATTAAAATTATTCATTTTTTTATTACTAATATACCGTACATTACATTTCGCACAATAAAAATACAACTCTCTTACGGCTTTTTTAATATATATATATATATAATATATATATATATATATATATATATATATATATATATATATATATATATATATATATATATATATATATATATATATATATATATATATATATATAATTCACATATATTAAAAATAAAATAAATAACTTTTAAAACTAAAACATAAAACTGTGTATTACAATACAACAGCCATTGTTTTAATACGTATGCGATGGTTTTAAAGTTTTAACCCCGCAACCTTTTGTGTATGCACATGTGTGGGCCCCCTCATACGTCAACAGGTCCGAGGGGGTATGCTCCTCCGCCGGCCTGCCCTGCCTGACCCCCGCGGAAATGAACTGCCGCCTTGTCTCTTCGCTGCCGTCTTGTGGGCAGTTGACAATTAATTCCAACACTCCCCCTTAATTTCAACTGCTGGGTTTTCTTGCATACCCAGGCATTTCCTGAAATATTCAAAGCTTTTCTGCACTAGTGGCTTTGTGAGGATATCTGCAAATTGATCCTCTCGTTCTCGCAAAGCATAGCCTTGGAGCATAAGCTTCTCAACATTTTTCTCATCCAAACTCCTTGACACGCTGCTGCTGTAGCTGCCACATATTCTGCTTCTGCTG
>JAXQQM020063689.1:0-54221 GCA_034641835.2 Pinus albicaulis
GAAATGTGGTGGAAGAAAAGAACATCTTTGGGGCTCAACAGTTGGTGCTCCTTACATGGCAACGTTGTCCCTTCCTGGGTTAACTGTTGGGTTGCCTGTGTGGTTGTTTTCAACCTCTGTGGTCCCAAATGTCTCGGCTACTGTTCAATCAGTTCCTCCACCTGAACAACATCATGTTGATTCCAAGGTGGACCTCTCCCCTTCTTCGCCTATTTCTGCATCTTCCTCTTCTACTTCGCCTGGTGAAAGTCTGGATTCAAGTAACCAGGTGGCTAAGAAGAAGAAGAAGAAGTTAGATAAAGGAGAGGCTAGCTCTGTGGCTATTGCGCCTAAGAAGCCTTCCATTGATAAACCTCCCAACCCTCCATGGAAATTCAAGTTCCCTAACATGTTGTGCACGGGAGACCATCTTCTTCGAGATTGCCCTGGCATTCCCAAGGTGCTCGAAGTATGGTCCAACGGTCGCCCGTCGTTGCCTTTGGCTTCTAGGAGTCAGGTTGGGGGCACGTCTTCAGCTAGTGCTGGTAAGGCTCCTAAGAAGTAGGGTAAGCTCACCAATCCCTGTAAGTTGTGTGAAGGGCACCATGCCATTCACCTTTGTCTGTATATGGATGAAGCCAAACGAGTCTTGGACAACGCAACCGTTTCTACACTTAGCCTTCCAGCTGGTTATAAACGGCTTTCTTTGAGTCCTCCACCAGCTGATCGTATGATTGGTCAAGAGTCATCCTTGGTCAATCCCACTCCTCCAGAAATTCAAATTCAAGAATCTGTCCCTGACCAACCATTGGTCATTGGATCTGTTGAGCTGGCCCCTTCTACGGTGCACCAGGTCTTTTCCATTGAGAGTGGATCTCACACCCCTCAGGTTCTTCTTGTTTCTTCAGATTCCTCGGACTTGGAGAAATATTCTCTTGTCCCTATATCTCAAGAAGCTGCTCCTCCGCCTCTCGTGATGGAGGTCCCAGTGGATACTCCTCCCGCCTTCGAGATGGAGGTCATGGAGGATGCTCCTTCTTCTTTCGTAACCCCAGGGGAAGACCACCTCGGTTCGATGGTAGCCCCTCCGAGTAGTTTGGTCGCTTCCTTTGATTAAAATCGATTTGCAGGATACCGCCTTCCGTCGTATGTGCCTTTCGAGATCACGGTACAGACCTCTGGTTCTATCCTCAACTACTTGGCAAGCTTTTGGTTCGCCGCCACTTGCGCCTGTTACACAGAATCTATTGGCATTTAACAGAAGAACTAGTCAACCATTGGGGGTCCTTCCAAAGTTACCTATTACTTTGGGAGGTAAAACCATCCATATGGACGTGATGGTTGTTCCAGGCCCCTTGGATTTCAATCTGCTCTTGGGACGCGATTACACCTATGCCATGGGAGCGCTTGTCTCCTCCCTTTTTCGTGTGGTCTGTTTTCCGCATGAAGGACGGATCATGACCATTGATCAGCTTTCGTTCCTGGTTTTTATCCACCTTTTGTATCTGCCCCTCCGCAGGTAAACTATGTGGCTACCTACCCCGTGCCTGTACTCAGTGATAGTGCCATTGTGCATCAGGTGTTGGGGGCATTGGGCCCTGACTTCCAGGATGTTTTCCTTCCATTGGGAGTGGAACTCTTGGAAGCAATGACTTCTTGTTCATTATGATGAGGTCAGTCAGAGCATGGTTCTTTTCCTGTGTCAAGCTCCTTAAAAAATGAAACCGGGTCTAGTCGTTGGAGCATGGTTCTTTTCCTGTGTCAAGCTCCTTAAAAAATGAAACAAGGTCGTCGAAGCACGGTTCGTTTTCTTGTGTCAAACTCCTTAAAAATGAAACAATTTGGTCGGAGCATAGTTCGTTTTCTTGTGTCAAGCTCCTTAAACCATGAAACAAGGTGTCCTGAGGATAGTTCTTTTAATGTGTCAACCTCGTTAAAACAATGAAGCACTTTCCTGTTCAATTCGAGTCTTTGATGAGTTCTCTTAAAATCCCCGTCAAGTCTTTCTCTTGATCTCGTGACTTGAACCTTCACTCCATCTGCCTTTCATATGGACTGAAGCTTGGGGGGCATCTACCTCGAATTGAGTCACCATTCTGGGGGCATGCTTACTTTTTCAAGCATAGTTTGTCTCCGTTTCAAGCTTGTGTAAAAATGAAATTGGGTTCAAGCATAGTTTATCTTTGTTTCAAGCTTGTGTAAAAATGAAACCAAATTCAAGCAGAGTTTTCTGATTTCAAGCTTGTGTAAAAATGAAACCATTCCCATTTTACCTCTTGTGATTGCCATTTTTATCAGCCTATTTTTTCCAGATGAGCCTTGGTTTTCTCACTCCATCGTCACTATCTGCTTGGCTGATCATATGCCTTCACTTGGTTGTTTTACCCGTTCCTGAGGAACCGCTGTGATGATTGGTCTTGTTAGCCAGCCTCTTGACTTTTATCATGTTTTGAGCAGTTCCACCATTACCGGAACAAGTAGCTACCCTTTATACCACTCGTTCCTCCAGGAGGAGTCATCTTTCAGCTCTTTTATGACTCTCTAAAAATGAAAATATTGCCGAGTCGCTTGTCATTTTGATCTCGTTAAAATGGTTGTGAAACGACATCTACCTAGTATACGTTTACCCCTTTTTCGGGTTGGGATAGATTACTTACGAAAAAGGAATACCCTAGCCTATCGCGACTAGGAGGTTTTATTAGACATAGTTTTCTACCTTTTCGGATCTGAGGAACTATTTACAAAAAGGGACCGTTGGAGTTTACTTTTCTGTTGTCTTTTCAAACTCTCTAAACATGAAAATACGTCGAGTTCTTCCTTTGTCAAACTCGTTAAACCCTGATGACATTGGATTCAGTCGTGATGACGATATTCGAGTTTCTCCTTCCTAGGGCTCATTAAATGTACTAGGTTGGGTTTGTTCGAAGGACGAACTTATATGACAAGAATATGGTATCCTCTTCAAGCTTGTGTAAAAATAAAGAGGTACTCGCCAGAAATGGTGGGGAAAAATGGAACCAAAAGCGTTGTCGTGTCGACAGTATGTCGCTCTTGAACATGGCACTTGTTTGCATTCGTGTTGGGTTGGGGACATCTCATCTCATTTTCTGTTTGCCTCCATGGGTTTGGGTGATCCCTTTTGACCTCTCATCTGCTCTTTGCCTCATCATCATGACCTCTAATCTTTTTATTTCAAATACTGCCAAACTCACTGTCGTGCCGCCGATATGTTCAAGAGAAGTTGACCTCTGCAAAATTTCAACCTTCCTCTAATTCTCATCTGATCCTGATTCACAAAGACATTATGTTCCTTTGTCTCGTGTTGATGATGTGGGAAAAACTATGGCCCACCTTCGATCAAGGTCACTTCCTGTCGACTTCAGCTCATTATCTAGGAAGCTGATCTAGAGACTCCCTTCTGGTACCTTGGAGACTACATGCCTCAATGGCAGGTTCTTCGCGTTCGATGTGAGGTTCTCATTACTGGCCTCTGATCGAGTGATTCTACGGGTGTTCGACGCCAGCTCACTGATTCACATGCCGTAGATTGTACCTATAGTACCTTGAGGGCCATTGTCATTATTGGTGGTACCTCTCGCGTCTGTTAACAGCTTTCATTATTGGCTGGTAATCAGACGATGTTCTTGCATGTTTGACTTCAGCTCACATATTCGCATGCTTGAACTTGTACTTTGTTCGGGTCGAGATGGAGCGCAAGACCCTGGATTCCTGTCTGTTATCATCCAGGTTGCGACTTTGTGGATTATCATGATTAGTTACATGACTCACTGATTGGATGGCTACGACCATGCCTGAGTCTATTTATCGATCCTTACTGGATGGCTGCGTCCATGCCTTGGATCTGGATTATTGTATACTCTGTTATGGATGGTTGTACCCATACCACATATATCATGTATTTGAGATTTCAGTTGTACTTCTCTATGCAGGTTTTCCGACGGCGGTGTTTTCGGTTGGACACGTTCTCGTAAAGCATTTCACCCCTCTCTCTCTTTCGGGCCTCATGCTTTAGGGGGCATCTGTTACACAGCAATTTGTCACCGTCCCTGCAATTCCCCATACCGCACATTGGAGGGCTCATTCCATGACCTGTGAGCAGTGACATAACCTGAAAACACTTTCATGGCATTCCCCTAGACATAGACTTTCATTCCCCTGAAGACATCTCCTTGTGAAAAACCCTAAAAATAGCCTTTTCACCCTTGGCGCGACTAGCCTGTGTTATACCCGCGCTAATGGGGGAAATTCTTCAAATAGGGCGTGCCAATTGGCGCTCTGTCTCAGAGTCGCACTCGCGCCAGGCTTAATAAAGGGTGTTTTTTTAAAATAAATGGCGGAAGATTGACTTTAACCAACTCCTGAACTGGTCTCTAAATTGAGTTGGGACGTTTGGCTTCAGATTTCCATGTAGAGGAAGTAGTTTTCCACCTCTCATGGAAGCTTCCTTAAGGATAGGGCCAATCCCATGATTTTAGGGATCCCAACTCCTCTTCCACCATCTATATAAGCTTGCCATTTCCCTTTTCAAGCTAGTCTCCAAGAGTCTCCAAGAATCTCCAAGAGCCTTCATAGCCTAAAGAATGCTGCAAGAGCTTTGATAGTCCTCATAGTGCCAAATCCATAGTGAGTAGATTGACCATCGAAGAGAGAGGCTTGTCCCCATTCCCGACAAGCTTTACTGAGACGTATTCCACTAACAACCCGCCGAAGGAAGGTTCAGCGTCAGGGCCTGGTTGTATTTTCCTTTGATGAATTAATGATAAGTGACTATTGGTTATGGTTCCACTCGTATTGTTCATTATGATCATGAGTTATGTCTTCTCTGACTGATACATAATTGCATATATCGGGTTTTACGCTTGTGTTTTTCGTGTTTCTTGTGTGTGAAGGTGTTCGATCGCGGTGAGTGAGAGGATTGTGATCTGCTGGAACAAGAAAATGGGAGCGTCATCTTCTCTACGAACAATAGCGTTGGACTTGAGGTAGGCCTTCTTCGCAAGTTGGTTTATTGTAATTAGGAACCTGCGCCTTAGCGTGATACGATTGTTGCTAGACCCGATCTGGGCTAGTAGGGATTTCCTCTGTCCGCAGAGGGGATTTACCTCTACAACACCAGTCGATTGTAGATTTAATTTTCATGTAAGAGTTTTTTTGAATTCATGAAGAATGCTAGATTAGATTTGATTTATGTAGTTATTTACATTTACAGTTGACTGTTGAATCTTATGCTCACTAATTCATCTCATGAATGTGATTTTTTCATCTTCCAAATGGATATATTTGGGCATTCGGTTATACAACAACCATAAGTTTATGATTTATGCATGTGCGTTAGATTAGTTTTTAATTCTGCAAGCATAGATTAGACTTTCAATTATGCACAGTTGAAGTTATATTTCATGCTTTTATGGATCCTATCATTTTCGTGACATTAGCTCCCAATTGAGATCCATAACTTGAATTTGATTACACAACAACTGTGAAGTTTATACTAGTTTTGAATTTTGCAAGCGTAGATTAGAATTTAATTATACAAGTAGATTAAATTTCAATTCCTGAATGTAGAATATATTTTCAAGTTAATATAGGAATGGTGTGATTAGGTTAGTTTTTAGTTTTCATAGATTGATCCCTATCATATATTGTTAACGTATGTCTCACAAATCCTACGAATCCCAGATTGATAATTTATGTTAGTAATCTAATACAAATTATTTTACTCAACAAGAGGTTTGCAGGTTAGAGACAGAATAATTATGAAGGTAAATATTTGAAGAAATATATGCGGGTTATATGAGGAAAAGTCGTGTACACATGCGGATATGAAGAATCAAAGGCGTGTACATTTTGCGCACTATGATTCATTAAATACCAAGGGCCTTTACTATGGTTTGAGTCTACAATATTGAAAGTAGTAACGGCTATTTGATCTCGTCAAGGATTTCCATCGGCACTAGTATGGTTTTGGATCATGGTATTGGCTAAGGCTCAATCTATATAAGGAGGAGAAGATAAAAGTGTTAAAGTGTGCATATGTGAGAGTGATTGATGATTATTTTGATCTGAAGTTTTATTGCATGGTATGGGCTATTAATGAATGGTTAATCTAAAATAAGTATGCACTTGGTAATACAATCATGAATCAGGATCATTAGAGCTGAAATGACTATGGATTGTATGATTTTCTTATGGATCGATTAGATCTGGGTTTTTGATGTGTTTTTATTTTTGTGTATGAAATGATCTAGTGTGTCTAGAGTTTTGATGAGATGCACAAGTGTGAGTTGGAAATTTCATATATGTATGCAGGTTTGACATAGGTAATCCGCGTACACATGCAGGTTTTGTTCTGAGAAGTAGCATATATTTTATGCAGTATGTTGAGATCTATATGTGGGTTTATTTCATTAAAAGTGTGTATACACGCAGAAATGCTTTATGGAAACTGTGTATGAAAGCCACGGTTTCTGCAAAACAATATGTATGATCTATCTATACAATATTGTTGTATTTTTGTTATTTTTCGATGAAGTGTTCATGTTGATATGGGCTTAATAGTAATGTCTGGAGGTGAATTGATTGAGTATTTATGTGTTGAAGAATGTTCATAATGCAGCTAATTGTTTGAGGTTTAGAGATTTTTGATATGATAGAATGTTTCAGTAAGTCTGTGTGCAAGTCATTGTCTGGTTCAGATTGACAATAGTTCATATTTTAGTATGTTGATATGTGTACGTAGGTTGCATTCATGAAAAGTATGTATATACGCAGGTTTGTTTAAACAAAGTAGTGTACATATTTTTCATATGATTTATCAGGGTTGCAGTTGATTCAATATTTTAATGCAGCGGTTTTGAGTTCAGTTATGATATTCTGGTTACAGTGATCTAATTGTTTAGGTTGATTTGAGTTGGTGTTTGGTTAAGTGATTGTTTGGTTCAGTGATTGATTAGTTCAATGGTTGTTTTATTTAGTCATTCAGTGATTGGTTGAATGAATTGGTACAGTGATTAGTTTTAGTTTTGATTTATGGTATTGGAATTAAATGATGTTAGTGGGTTCAATCTGAAAATTTAATGAAAAGTGGCCGACAAGTTGTGATGTGTTGAAGCAAGTGGATCCAGTGTGAAAATTTATGAAATGTGGTCCACGATGTTATTGAGGGTTGGAGCCTTCAGTGAGGAATTCTAAGCTTCCTGCCAGAAGTAGTTGGTGAACAAATCAGGGGGTTGGAGCTCCCTTCTAGAGGGTGATGGTAAACGAGATCAAGGGGTTGGAGCTCCCTTTCAGTAGAAGTTGGAGAATGAGTGAAGGTTGTAGCCTTCTGCAGGTGGGTGCTTGCATGCTGGTATGAGTCTGCGCTAGTACAATATTGTAAGAAATGTTCTTCATAATAAATATTGAAGACAAAGATGATAGCAGCAGTGGTTTTCTCCCACATGGGGTTTCCACCTTAAATATTGGTGTTCATGTGTACAGAAATTATCTACAAACGAATCTTAAAACATAAAATAAACAATAGCGAGAGCATAAAACATAAAACAAATAAACACAGATATTTTCCTCTGGATCCCAAATCGGGACGACCAGCTTGATTTTTCATTATATTCCTTTTAGTGTTACAACACACATATATATACATGTCAAATCATACATAAACCCCAACCATTAACCCTGGATTAGAACATAACCGTAGTTCCCTTGACCGGATATACAAAATACCAGGGGTCGAAAAACATCGTCCCCCAAAACCATGTGCAAACTCATGCATAAAACCATGGGTGGGTCCGCACACCAATTTTTTTTTTTTCGGGGGCAGTGCCCCAGACCCCAACAAGGGGGGCGGCCCTGTTGCACCTGACACAACGTACAACGCGTGGGACTAGTCGTGGAAAGAATATAACACATACCCAACATTCTCCCACTTGTTGTTTTCTTTCTGCAAGGGGGCCACAAGAGATCTTAGTCATTATCCCATCTCTGCAACACCCATTGTTTCTCTACACCAAGAGAACTTATAAGTGCTCACAAACTTTGTTAATGCATCTGCTACATTCTTCAAAGTGTCCACCTTTACCAACAACACCCTTTTATCCTCAACCATATCTCTCACAAAGTGATATTGAGCATCAATGTGCTTTGTCTTTGAATGATAAGCAAGGTTCGTAGCCAAGAAAATTGCACTTTGGCTATCACATTTTATCCTTATAGATTTCTGCACCAACCCCATAGTTGAACACAATCTTTGCAACCAAAATTCTTCCTTGCTTGCATGAGTGGTTGTCATGTATTCTGCCTCTATAGTTGAAAGAGCCACTACAAACTGTGTTTTACTCATCCAACTGACTGCACCTCCAAATAGGCTAAACACATACCCACTTGTAGATCTTATTCGGTCCAGATCTCCAGCCCAATCTGTATCACAAAACCACGAATGTCCAACATTCTTTCCAATCCTAGTAGCACAAGCCATAATCACTAGTGCCACGCAAATATCTGAAAACCCGATTCACTATTGTCCAATGCTCCTTCCCTAGGTTTGACATAAACCTGCTCAATACTCCCACTGCATGTGCAATGTCTGGTCTAGTACAAACCATTGCATACATCAGGCTACCCACTGCACTTGCATATGGAACACAGGACATATCCTCATCTTCTTCCTGTGTCTTGGGACATTGTTCAGCAGACAGCTTTACACCTACAGGAATCGGAACATTCACCGGTTTACTATCCCTCATATTGAACCTCTTCAATATAGTCTCGACATACTTCCTCTGGTTTAACCAGAGCTTCTTCTTTGCCTGATCTCTTTTAATTTCCATGCCCAAAATATAGTTTGCAGCACCAAGATCCTTCATGTCGAATTTGGAGAACAGTTGGGTCTTCAAATCTTAGATAATTTCTTTGTCATTTCCAATCAACAACATATCATCCACATACAAGACCAAATAAATAACACGGACACCAATTAATTTAAAATAAACACAGTGATCCTCCTTGCTTCTAGTGAAGCCAAGTCCACGTATATAGGTATAAAATTTATGATGCCACATCCTTGGTGACTATTTAACCCATACAAAGACTTCTTTAACCTGCATACCAATTCTTTCTTCCCCTTCACCATAAAGCCTTCAGGTTGTTTCATGTATATTTCCTCTTCTAGATCCCCATGAAGAAATGTTGTCTTCACATCCATCTGTTCTATCTCAAAATCAAATGCAACAATAATAGATAAAAGTAATCTAATAGAAGTAACTTTAGCAACAAGAGAAAAAATATCACCAAAATCAATTCACGACACCTGGGAATAACCTTTTGCTACCAACCGAGCTTTGTATTTCTCCACCTTGCCTTCTACATTCATCTTCTTCTTAAACACCCATTACTCCCGATGGGCTACCTTCCAGCCAGCAAATCCACCAAATCCCATGCCTCATTTTTGTGCAAGGATGCCATTTCATCAACCATGGCCTCCTTCCAAAGTTTTCCATCCTCTGAATCTACTGCCTCCCTGACAGTTCTGGGATCATCATCAGTTATAGTTAAGGCAAAACTTGAATAGAAAGAAAATGAACTATACCTTTCTGGTTTCCTTCTTTCCTGAACTGATCTTCTTACAGCTGGAGTTTGTGGTTCTTCCTCTTCTGAGTCTTCTTCTGTTGTAGAGTCTGATTCATCCTCCTTTAGCTCAAACTCTATCTTCTCAGGTTCCTTTGGTAGGAATTTATGTTTAACAACATATTTCACCTCTCTAAACACCACATCTCTGTTATACACAACCTTCCTTGTTTCTGGGTTCCAAAGCTTGTAACCCTTTACACCATCCTTATACCCAATAAAGATGCACCTTTCAGATTTATTATCCAACTTGGTCCTTTTCTCCTTTGGAACATGTACATATGCATCACATCCAAATACCTCATGTGGAGTCTTATCTTCCAACGCTGACGAAGGTGATCTGTTAACCAAGTAACATGCAGTCTCCACTACCTCTGCCCATAATTCTTGTCTTAACCCGGTACGACTGAGCATGCTTCTTGCCTTTTCCATCAGCAATCTATTCATTCTTTCTGCAACTCCATTTTTCTGAGGTGTGTATGGAGTAGTCTTCCTCCGTGCTATTCCACACTTCCTACAGAACTCTTCAAATTATTTCTTGCAGAATTCCCCACCATTATCTGTCCTCAACACCTTTATCTTCTTGTCTGTTTGGTTTTCCACCAGAGCCTTAAATTCTTTAAATTTGTCAAAGGCTTCACATTTCTTCCTCAAGAAATATAACCATGTATTCCTTGAGAAGTCATCTATGAATGAAACACAGTACACAGACTTACCCATTGATGGAACCGACACAGGTCCAAACACATCACTATGCACAAGCTCTAATATCTTGTTTTCCCTCTTAGCACCAGAAGGAAAACTCACCCGATTTTGCTTCTCATATACACAATGTTCACAAAAATCGAAATCCAGAGAGCATACCATTTCCATGTAGTATCTGAAGGCCCTTATCTCCAATATTTCCAAGCCTTTGATGCCATAGCATGGTCTTTTCTCCAGAAACTGCTAGGCTTTTCGCTCCACCTTCAAGAACCACAGAACTATTGCACCCATCAATAACAATGTTGCCCTGAAGCTTGTACAGAGTTCCAATCTGAACTCCCCGCATTAATACCAGTGCTCCCTGAACCATCTTACAGGTATCTTTCTCGAACACTATTTTTACACCTGCATCATCCATCTTGCTTACAGAAATCAGATATCTGGCCAATGCAAGAATGTTCAGAATAGCAGGAAGTGTTCTAATCCTTCCACCTTGCAGCTTCAGCTTGACTTTTCCACGTCCGATGATTCTGGCCTTCCTATCATCCCCTAGGAAGACATCACTGCCATCATATTTCTCATACTCGCAGAACCACTCCCTATGGGGAGTGAAGTGAAAGGATGCACCCGAGTCAATCAACCAAGGCTCATGATCTACATGTGTATTTGAAGAAGAATCCAAATACACATCCCCGCCTTCATCTGAGGTGGTTTTTTCCTTTGCAAAAGGAGCATCATCAAATCCCTTTCCTTTCTTAGGAGCTTTAGATCTACAGTCCTTTTTGTAGTGCCCTTCCTTTCCGCATTTCCAGCACACCTTTACAAACTTTCCAGGAGATTTAGCTCTCCCTCTGGATTTAGATCTCCCACTCGAAACCTTATTCTTGTTTCCGTTTTGGGACCTTCCTCGTACAGATAAGGCATCTCCATTTTGGCCCTCTATATTTCTCTGTCTCATTTCCTCCGACAGTAAGGCTGAGACAATGCCATCAAAATTCAAGGTATTTGTATTGCTACCTATTGCAATAACCAAACTGTCCCACGAGTCCAGTAGAGAACACAACAAACTGACGCACTTATCTTCATCTAATATTTTAATATCAACAGATGGCAGTTGACTTACCACAGTATTGAAGGCATTCAGATGCTCTGTCACTGAGTCTCCATCCTTCATCCTCAGGTTATACATATTTTTCCGCAAGAACAATTTATTCGCTAGAGACTTAGATTGGTACAAAGTCCCGAGTTTGTCCCACAAATTCTTCACCGTAGCTTTCCCCAGATATATTCAACAATACCGAATATGAGACACACAATCGTATAGTGCTCTTCACCTTCTGATCCAACTTCTTCCAGTCTTCATCTGACATTGTCATTGGTTTAGTACCTGGATCTAATGCAATCCATTGATCTTTATCGACCAGCAGGTCCTCCATCTTGAGCTTCCACAACTCAAAACTTTGACCATTAAATTTCTCGATCTCTATCTTTCCGCTGCTCGCCATCTTCTTTCACTGCAAGAATCGATCCTGTAGATCTCCCACTGAACAGGGTCTACCACAGGGCCAAGAAAAAAACCCTCAACAGCAAAGGCGTCCCCTTGAAGCCAAAACAACTCTAATACCAAATGTAGGTTTTAACCTTGTACATAAATTATCTACAAACGAATCTTAAAACAGAAAATAAACAATAGCGAGAGAATAAAACATAAAATAGATAAACACAGAGATTTTCCCCTAGATCCCAAATCGGGAAGACCAGCTTGATTTTTCATTATATTCCTTTTAGTGTTACAACACATGTATATACATGTTGAAGCATACATAAACCCCAATCCATTAACCCTGGATTAGAACATAACCGTAGTTCCCTTGACCAGATCTACAAAATATCAGGGGCCGAAAACCATCATCCCCCAAAACCATGGGTGGGTCCGCCTATGAGTGGGTCCGCACACCAAAAAAAAAAATTTGTCGGGGCGATGCCCCGAACCCCGATAGGGGGGGCTACCGCCCCCCTACTGCGTCCGACGCAACGTACAATGCGTGGGACTAGTCGTGGAAAGAATAACACATACCCAATAGGTTGTAGCCTTCTGCAAGTGGGTGCTTGCATGCTGGTATGAGTCTGCGCTAGTACAATATTGTAAGAAATGTTCTTCATAATAAATATTGAAGACAAAGATGATAGCAACGGTGGTTTTCTCCCACATGGGGTTTCCACCTTAAATCTTGGTGTTCATGTGTGTTGGTTACGTGTGATGGTTTACTTTGTTCTTACTGCGCATTTTTAATTCTTATTAAATGTTTGATGAATCAATGATGCATTGGTTTAAGTTAAAAAAATGAAGATTTATCTGAATTATAAGTTTACTGGATATACACTAGTTTCTTAAATAACAGTCGCATGCATATACAAGTTTGCTTCAGTAAAGTCGCACACAAAAATCAGAAAAGAAAAGTAAAATTTCAAGTGATTTTTTAAACACTGATTCACCCCCCCTCCCATTATTTTTCCCAACACACCTAGCAAGACTCATTGATAGAAGCAACTCCAAAGAGTATTTCTCATAAGTGATTATTATCGATTAATTCAAGCATCGCAATGGGCATGCAAAATTATGGAGTTATTTAAAAAAACCAAGGCTCTAATATCAATACCAAGATATGAATACCTAAGTTTTAATAAATTTTATGAATATGAGTCATATATATACATTGAAATATGATCTTCGATTTCATCTTCCAAGAGGTCTGATGACTATTCTTATTCACCTATCACGCTTCATAATTCTCCTAAATAAATAATAATAATATTTACAATACACAATAATCCTTGGGATTTGGTATCTAACAATTCTAACCTTTAAGACCTCCAATCATTTATTTTCTTACCATAATAATTGATCTTTGCTTCCCAAATACATAGATATAATGTTTCTCTCAACACTCTATGTGAAAATAATCAATTTGTGTGCTTGTCTTAGTCTAAGGAATAACTATCAATGTCATTGGTATTTTGATATCTTCTATCTCACACACATAAACAAACTCACTACAATTGCATCATATCCTCTTATCCCTTCCCTCATCTCATTTTCATAAAATGGTCAACTCAAAACAAATCCTATTCCCATCCTCTATTTCTCCTATTGTGCTTTGCAAGCTAACTACTTCAAAAAATGATGAAATTTCCCAAAAAAAAAACACATCAAACAATTAATTCAATGGTCATTATTGATGGGGCATCATCATGGTTCTCATGATGCAAAAGAATAAGCTATTACTCATCTCTTTTGGCCCTCCATTGGAAGTTTAATTACAAGTAAAAAAAAACATAATATTCATTAACTACACTCATGTAAAAAATTGTGCATGAAACACCTATAATTCACCACACATGTACCCTTCATCAATTTTTCATCAACATGCACCTTTTATCTAATTGACAACATGTTCTCCTAATGAATTTTTCCCTATTATTTCCACTCATTAATTATATATTAATTAACACTTCCCTACTAAATTTTCTCAATTTACTTAGCCTTAGTTAATCCTTCTCTAAGTGATCTTTTGATTATATAGCCAATGCCTTATCCTTGTCCATTGTGCAATTTTCTTGGTTCTACTTATCTCCATGATCATATCCAATTTTGGATCCACTTTCAATTATAAAAAAGTAGTTATGTTTCCTTGTTGGGAACATTTTTACTGTATATTCGACCAAGGTTTTCTACACATGGTGCCCTGGACAAAATCCCTAGTGGTATTATCCCTTTCCAAAATGCTTAATGAACAAGTGAAGTCTAACCCGAGGCACCTTAGGGGGAGCTACAAGAACCAGGTTTCCATAGCTGAGAAGGGGATGGGATTTTAATGGACACCATTTTCTCATGGGGGTCAACCCCTCAACACTCAGACACAAAGTTTTCCCTTCTTAGGCCACATGTAGTACATTGTTTACTCCAAAGTTCCACATAGCCATAAAAACCTTAATATAAAAAGGAAAAAAAGGGGGATGTGCATCCTTCAAAAGAGATAATAGTTTACCCATGTAACATTCTCAATTCAATACATAGTTCACATCAGCATTCTGTCCATCCATTTTCCTGGCTACACGACTAATTCATAAAAATCTTAACATACTCATCCTCAGGAATCATAAAAAAATTAAAAAGAAAAGAAACAAGAACAAAATATCAACTACCTTACATCGTTCAATGACATCATAACACATAATTAGACCAATGCATGTGCCATTAACTCATGGCAATGGATTATAAAGTGTAATATTCCTAAATTAGCATACTTATAATAGGGATATTATTTTTGTTTTAAAAATTTGTTTAGATGAATAAATGTGTAAGGGAGGTTAATCAAACTCCTAATAAAGAATAAATCAATGCCAAATATGAAAAAGGATAAATCTTGGCTATGTAAATAAGCACCCTTAGGTGTGAAAGGGGCTAATCATCTTGACTGGGTCAACTTTGACCACATCTAAAGCGTTGTATTGGAGGAGTGCTCATCAATTAGGCACAACGTAATTCTAGTTGGATATCTCTTGTGTGAAAAGGATGAGTCCATTGAAAGTGGTTTAGGGTTTTGCACACTCTCATCTTATAAAAGGAAGGGGAAGGTAGCATGAGGAGGTTGTTCATCATATGATCTTTGATATATTGTCTGTTTAGACCATATAGCTTTCTTGGTTGTTGAGCCTAGATTGCAAATGTTGTTTAGAATAGGAATTTCCTATTTAGGAGTTCCTCCTCTTCCCATTGAGTAGCTCTTGGGAGAGATTGTATTGCAAGGTCCACTATCTGGCTTGAAGGCCAAGCTTCTCCTTTAAATTAAAACTCAGATCATGTTGAGGGTTTGGTTGTCTTTGCAAGCTTCAGCAAGTGGAGATTAGATTTCTTAAAATATAAGACATTTCAGTTCTCTTTTTCAGTGGAGAAGTCCTCTGATCTATTGGAGGAAGTGTATTGGAGTGCATGAGCTTCAGTTCTTGATCTTGGCATGTGGCCATCATCTATCTATCCCCTACAGTGCAGTTTCTACCCCAGATCTGCGTTATTCTTGTAGGTGGTGTTGCAGGGAGTTTGGGTGCACAATTTGGAGAGCTGGTTTCTGAGTGATGGGGATCTGCCCTTCACTTTGAGATATATTGGAGGAGATCTACACATTGTACCTTTCAGATCTGATCTGGATATTCTGAATACTTTAGAATTTCTAAATCATCCTGCAGATTTGCATTCTTAGATCTCAGATCTACTGCTTATGCTTGGTGTAAACCCCAAAATTCCAAGGGGATCTGAAAGAGGAGCTTTTCTAGTGCATGGATCTGATATGGATCTAAATTTTTATGCACAAATCTGCTCTAGATCTGAAATGTAACCCACAGTAGTTTGCAACATAATAAAATAACGTTGTCAAGGTAGCTTCAGCCATTTATGTGGTTGCAACCCCTCTTTTGAGGGCATTGCTTTTGTATTTGTAGTGTATTTTCAGTTTTGCATCTCATGGGCTTCATTATACAACTACCTTGCTGTTGTAAAAACTTTTGAAGGACATTTTATTGGCCTCCTACTCTTGATTTTCTGAAACTGTGTTGTTTTCTGAGCAGTATTGTTGCAGTCCCTTGTTCGGCAGTTTCCAAGTCATACAGTGTGGGAGATCTATTTAACCCACCTAGTTTGATTTTTTTCTGATCTCCTCTTGGATTTCGGTCTTCGATACTCAAATCTAAGGGATCCAATGGTTGATTTCATATTTTGTAGCAACCATTCCTAGAAAATTCGTTTTCTAGTCATGCCTTGCTAGCAGATCCCATTTTGGGATATTACAGTGGTATCAGAGAAGTTATCTTGGCATAGCCTGTGCTTTGCTTTTCGAAAGCCAATATGTATTTTCATGGAGAGAAAATACCAATGAAGAAATGTGATTACATTGAAGACACAAGAAAGGGGCAAGATCCCTTTTATTGGAGGTTTGTTGAGAGAAGAGTTCTCTAAAATTCTTTCTCGAGCTTTGAATGAACTGAAAGAAGAAATCCGGGGAATGAAGAATGAGAGACAAGCAGATATTTAAATATTTGCACATGAAGGAATCCCCACTACTTCATATTATGTGTGTGATCATTCAGCCACATCATCAGATCTACAACGCTCTATCAGTCAATTTTTCAGGAAGAAGAAAAATAAGGAAGGAGATGTGCCAAAGAGAGAGACTCTTGGTTATTATTTGCAGGAGTATGAGGCTCAATATAAGGAGTTCAAAGATCACTTGAACTTCCAAGGGTTTTTCAAGGTCAAGGAGGAAGGAAGAAGCAAGCAGCATGGTGTGAGTAGATTATTCTTGTCTACTTTTGATGGATCACCTAAATGTTCAGCTAGGTCTTGGGTGAAGGAGCTATACACCTATGTGCAGCAACATCAAGTCTCAGAAAAGGAAGCCATCAAAGTAGCAACACTGCACCTTGAGGGTAAGGCTTATGCTTGGTGGTTGTTTGAGTATTTTTCCTTAAAGAATGCAAATACATCCACCTATGCAAGGTTCATTAGAAGAGTAGTGGGAAGGTTTGATGAAGGGTCTCATGGAGCACCTTCTATGGGGTCTATCAAACCAACCCAAACAAAAATTTTGCATGGATTGGAAGGGTCCTTAAATTCAACTCCATTTCAAGGGGATGGAAACTTTAATGATGTATTTCCAAGGGAAAATTCCCCATTGCATGAAGATCTTTCTTTCCAAAAGGAATACATGAAGATTCCTCATTCAAAATAAGACCAAAATCTAAGGTCTCTTATTAATGATGAGGCATTCTCAACTATGGAAGAGAAGGCTGAAGGTGATAATGCAGTCATAAAAAGATCACATCTAGGACCTCATGAAGAGTAATATGGAGCACTTGCTCCAAGGAGAAAAACTCTTGCACTCTTGCAATGAGTTCCAAATATTCTCACATATGGAGATTGTATCACAATCCATGTGCAACATGTGCCATCACCATCAAATGGTGAGATCGTGAAGATAGCAGAAGGAAAAGAGGAGGGAAAACATCACATGATGAAGAGAATATATCCCTCTCTGTTTCATAAGTTTGATGCACAAAGAAGGCAAGGGGATCTATGCAAAGAAGGCAAGGACAAATCTATCCACACATATACACATCCTGCTCTATGCCTTGATGTCTCCTTAAATGGGGGCATTCCACCAGGAAGACCTCCTGATGGGAGGGAAACTAAAGTGTTCTCTCAACTATGGGAAAAATATGCTTACTTGGCTAAGGAGGGTTCTTTGGGGGAAACTAGCACAACGCAGAGAATATTTCATGGATTCAAAAGAGAGATTAGCAATTTTCTGAATTGCACATTGCAATCTCCCTCTCAGTTATTTGCACTGAAAAGGGAGAATTCAGAAGTCTATGATGGCATGGAAATGATGTCATATGGAAACTCCATATCTCTGGGGCATCCAATGATATTTTCATTCACAAAGGAGATTTATAAAGATGACAAGAGGATATCAACACTCTTGCATGCATGGGCTACATTGAGGAAGTTTTGGAAGACACGAACTCTCCAAAGGGAGGTTGACTTCCATCTACTTAAATCTTGTCTTGAGCAAGATCAGCTACAAGTGAGGCAGCAAAATGAATTTGATAGTACTCCAACATATGACCTTGACATCAAGCATGTCAAGGAGGAGAGACATGTTGTGACTGGGGCTGCATTTCAGATTTCTACAGCACTGTCATTGTTGCGGAGCCTAGATCCAAATTGGGATTCCTAACTTTTGATGGAATACTCAAGGACCTTTTCACATGTAAGTTTCTTGATGGGAAAATGATATATGGGAGGTATAAATAAGTTGAGGGAGTCATTTATTCCCATGATCAGATCTATTTGGCTAGAGACTCCAAGCTTAAGGAGAAACTACTTAATGCATCCTATGATATCCCTCTTTCAAAACCCACTGGTTTCATTAAAGAATATCATTCTATATTAGATGGATTCGTGTGGGATAACTTCAAAGAGGATGTGCACTCTCATATGGGGAAGTGCATGGATCATTTGCTGGTTGAGGAGGAACATAACTCTTGGGAAGAGTTATCATTACCACCTCCTCATTCATTCAGTGTGAGATGGAGCTCATCCATGAGCTACCTTGATGATTTGAAACAAGTGTATGATAAAAAATTCTAAACCTCATGATGTATTTATTATATACTTGCATTTCCTTAACACTCATGTGTAGATCTTAACTCCAAGAGGGGGCACCTTTTCTTATGGGCTTCATGAGCCACTTTGGTCCATGAACAATGGTGATGTTGGTCATTCCTTGGGAGATCTTGGAGAGATGATGTACTCTTCATGGTGTGATTCATTAACACCCACTATAATACACCTTCTTCAAGCATGCAAGAAGGATGGGGCAACAAACAAGTGTTGGGGAAAACACTTGTCATATCATACTCTATGGCAGATAGGAGTAAAACTGCGCTGGTTGCACATGAGGGACCATTGTCTTTCTCCTTTATTGCATATGGCAGCTAGCATAACCTTAATTATGATCCCATATGTTGAATATGTTCTTACCTTTGTTGGGGATATGGTTGGAGGAGATACACATATGTTGGATGTGTCCTTGGTGAAATAAATTTCCTACATTTTCTACACTACATGTTCTAAGGGGAGCATGGGAAACTATATGGCCACTATAGTAGATTAATTGTCTCTTTATGATGTGGACTATATGATTGATTGGAGCACTTGGAGCATGCCTCTCATGAGAAAATAGGAGGAGCTTTACTATGAATTACCAGGCTGTGAGGCAATTCATTTCATTTGGATGATAGCATGGAGGGGGGAGTACTTCATTGATGATGAAATACCCCATGTTTGTCATCAATTATATGTTGAGGATGCCATTGATCAAAAAGGAGGTTTCCATATAGATCTTCCTTCATTTCATGATGAGAGCCATTTGGTTTATCTACCAAAGGCCAACTTTCACACTTGGGAGTAACCATTGGGAGACAAAATTATTACAGAAAATCTAAATCAATGGTGGAGACTGTTGAAGAAGGAGGCCACAAGAAGAAGAGGGGAGATTTTCCAGCACCCTTGCAGTAGCTTGAGGACAAGAAAAATTTGGGAGGGGAAGACTGTAATATTACTGAATTAGCATGCAACTAATACGGATATTATTTTTTCTTTAAAAATCTGTTTAGATGAATAAATGTACAAAAGAGGTTAATCAAACTGCTAATGAAGAATAAATCAATGACAAATATGAGAAAGGATAAATCTTGGCTATGTAAATGAGCACCCTTATGTGTGAAAGGGGCTAATCATCTTGACTGGGTCAACTTTGACTAGATCTACAACACTATATTTCAGTGCTTATCAATGAGGCACAACGTAATTCTTGTTGAAGGTCTCTTGTGTGAAAAGGATGAGTCCATTGAAAGCGGTTTATGGTTTTGCACACTCTCATCTTATAAAAGGAAGGGGAAGGTAGCATGAGGAGGTTGTTCATCATATGATCTCTGATATATTTTCTGTTTAGACCATATATCTTTCTTTGTTATTTATTCTAGCTTGCAAATGTTGTTTATCATTGGAATTTCCTGTTTAGGAGTTCCTCCTCTTCCCATTGAGTAGCTCTTGGGAGAGATTGTATTGCAAGGTCCAATATCTAGCTTGAAGGCCAAGTTTATCCTTTCAATTACAACTCAAATGCTATTGAGGGTTCAGTTGTCTTTACAAGATGCAGCAAGTGGAGATTAGATCTCTTCATATCTAAGACATTTCAATGCTCTTTTTCAGTGGAGGAGTCCTATGCTCTATTGGAGGAAGTGTATTGGAGAGCTTGAGCTTCATTTCTTGATCGTGTCATGTGGTCATTAGCTATCTATCCCCTACAGTATAGTTTATACCCTAGATCTACATTATTCTTGTAGGTGGTGTTGTAGGGAGTTTGGGTGCACCATTTTGAGATCTGGTTTCCAAGTGTTGGGGATCTTCCCTTCACTTTGAGATCTATTGGAGGAGATATACACATTTTACTTTTCAGATATGATCTGGATATTTTCAATACTTCAAAATTTCTAAATCATCCTGCAGATCTGGATTCTTAGATCTCAGATTTACTGCTTATGCTTTGTGTAAACCCCAAAATTCCAAGGGGATCTGAAAGAGGAGCCTTTCTAGTGCATGGATCTAATATGGATCTAAATTTTTATGCACATATCTACTCTAAATCTGAAATATAACCTATAATAGTTTGCAGCCTAATAAAATAACACTGTCAAGGCAGTTTTAGTCATTTATATGGTTGCAGCCCTTCTTTTGAGGGCATTTCTTCTATATTTGTCTTGTATTTTCAGCTATGCATCTCATGGTCTTCATTATACAACTATATTTCTGTTGTAAATAATTTTGAAGGATATTTTATTAACCTCCTACTCTTGCTCTTCTAAAATTGTGTTATTTTTTGAGCAGTATTTCTGCAATCTCTTGTTGGATAGTTTTCAAACCTTACTAGGTGTGGGAGATCTATTCAACCCACCTAGTTTGATTTTTTTCTGATCTCCTCTTGTATTTAGGTCTTATATACTTAGATATAAGGGATCCAAAGGTTGATTTCATATTCTGTAGCATCCATTCATGGAAAATGCGTTTTCCAGTCATGCCTTGCTAGCACTTCGCATTTTGGGACATTATAGAAATCATGAGATAAAAACATGATGATTGATATGAATAATGCCATATCAACATAATGCTCCCAAATTCCTTACTGCCATATGATGCAATTTCCATGCCAAGTTTCATCCATCAACATACCCTTAAAAGAAGGATATGTCACATGATGGAAAAAATCTTTCAAGAGTAGCCAACACAGCCATGCCTCCTATTAACCTGTGTCATAGATATGTAGGTGACTCACCAACCTCTTAGTCACCATCCACTCCCATTCATCCAAATGTGGGTGTCCTCTACTATGCTCCATATTAGTGCTCCTCCAATGGAGAATACCATCCTTCCACATCAGATTTCTACCTTTGCATTTCATGGGATGTTCAAATGCAATATCTTGGAGATCTCCTAGTGAAGGCCCCTCACCAATGACCATATTGAATCCATAACGATACAAGTATGCTGAAGGAAAAATATCCTCATAGAGTTGTGCAATGCTCATCAAGAAAGATCCATGACAATGCTGAAGTATAAAAGATCTCTCATCAATCATCTGCTCATCCAATGTAACACAAGTGTAATGGTATTTACAATGTTGTCATAATAGTTGGGTCCCCAACTTATTAATATTGCTCAATGACATCACTATTGATCTCCATAATGGTGCATGTGTTGTCTCAATATTATGTTCAATGTTGAGCATATAGTTTTGCATTGCCTTTCTCAAGGTAATGTTCATCCCTTCCTCCTAAATTCTACACTCCAATGAAATGATGGATGAAATAAACAAAAAATTATAACATATGTGCACAAAAGGAGAAACTAAAACTAAAAACCATACCACAGGGATCCCATAAAAATAGCTGCAAATTTGATTAATATTCCTACTCAGAACTAATACAAAGTGTGTCTCTTCAAAGGCCAAGCATCCAACTAATTCCAACCCCTACTGATGAGAAATTAGAAGAAGTTATAGACCTCCAAACAACTCACCCTAGCCTAAGGGAGTTTAATCGATGAGATGAGGATCAATTTCCACCAAATTCTGAATAAGAATCTGAAGACTAGGAAGACCCAACAACTTGCCTCTAAAAGAGAGGAAAGTGATTCATTTGACCTCTAGAGGACTCAAGCTAATGAATATACCTATAATAAAATAATCCTCATCATAATTGCATTCATATTTATCAATTACAACAGAAAAAACAACAAATAGTGAGGAAAAACTAAAAAATTACTTGAAAAACAGAGAAAACTCCAAATTAGGCAGAATTTGTCCAATGTGCAGCGCCAAGGAGGAAAAAATAGGTCCTCTTGCAAGTCATTTTTGACTGACTTCCCTGTGTCCAAATGGAGCACATAATAGCTCATTGGAAAGCTTGTCATGTCTACTTTCTAAATATTCTTGTATTTTTCCAATTTGGAGCTTTTTTACTCCCAAACAGTGCAATCTCCCAAGACTTCCTCTATGCGCAACGCCAACCTGAAAAAGAGGCATAAAAACGATTTTTTGGGTGTTTTTGGCCATTTTCCTGACCAATTTTGCTCTAAATTCTTATAAAACGTACAGGATGAATCTCCTCATCATTATAAACCCACTTATGTCTTACATTTTTCCATTGGATGCCCTAAAAGAGTGTGTAGCGCTAAGGCACTGCGCATAAAGCAAAAATTTCTATGTTTTCCAAAATTTGCCCAAAAACTCAAAAATTTCCAAATTTTTTCAAAATGGCTCAAAATTTTCTAGATATGCCCACAATGACATGTCAAGTTGAGCTAAGGAGGCATCAGAAATAATGGAAGTGGATATGGCAAAAGTTTCACCTGCAAGAGTTACCTTGTTATCATGGACATTTAGTATGAAAAGCCTAGTCAACTGAGGGTGATGCTGAACTACTTTCACCTTCTCACAAAACTCATTGCACCTGACACATATGAAACATGACATAACTAAAGGCGAAGCCTGTAGCTCTCTAAGGTTTAATGGCTCTTCTCTAATAATCCTGCCTCCCTTGTGTGGCCTCCTTTGTTGTGCAATCCCTTCTTCCTGAAATTCATCATCAGTATGTTCCTCCTTTGTATAATCTCTGTATTTTATCTCCATGCTTGTTTCTTTGCAACTTAGAAAACCTACAGGAGAGGAAATAAAGGTAGAGTGAGTGAGGGAGTGAAGGGAATGGGATCAGGGAAGGAAATGATGAAATGAGGGCTTTAGGGGATAGGGATAGGGTTATAAAAATTAAGGGAGATGGGGAAAATGGTTAAGAAACCTTGTGAGGTGGTGAAGGGATATGAAAATTATAATTTAATTACAAGTCAAAGGTAGGGGGGAAATCTAGGAAGAAATAGTGAAATTCCTAGAAATTAGGGTTTTAATGGTAAAGAGTAAAGGGACTTAAAGATGAGGATGTGGGGGTAGTTTTAGTGTTTTTAGAAGTATGAGGTGATTTGGTAGGGTTGAGGGAAAAAACTTGATTCTCCCATGGTTGCTCCAGAAGTGCAACAAACCTCTTGTAACACATGTATATTTAACATTTCTCTAAAACCATGAAACCTGTGTAAAAAATGAATAATTTTTTTCTTCCTTGGCCTATTATGAACAAAAAATCTCTTACTGTTGTCAAATTCATCTTTTTTTGGTCAGAAACACAGTTTTAAGTAAAACAGGACCTATGAGTGGCAAATGGCTTGACTCTTGGAATGATTTCCTGGAAAATGATGGAGACATGTTGTTTATGAGTTTGGAATGACCTCATACTTACTGATATGGCCCACCTTATACCTCATCTACTCATATTTATTTAATTCCATAGCAAACCCTAGCTTAGTGGGAGAGGAAATTAGGGTTTCGTGCTTGTGGAAAATGATGACTTAGGCTCCCTTGGAAAAAGACAACTCCCTTTAACAATTGATCAATTGCTGGAGTAGACACTTTTTGTATTTTACTGTTGATGTGTT
The DNA here is from genome assembly GCA_034641835.2 of Pinus albicaulis. Classification (NCBI taxonomy): domain Eukaryota; kingdom Viridiplantae; phylum Streptophyta; class Pinopsida; order Pinales; family Pinaceae; genus Pinus; species Pinus albicaulis. The sequence goes on from JAXQQM020063689.1 coordinate 23,987, forward strand.
GGCATGTGGAACTCTGATTTGGAAGCCTTGGGAGACTGATTACTTATTACATTTGAACTAACATAAAATTACATGAATAAAAATAAAATTACATCTTGGAATGAAACTCACACTTGAAATCAAATTACAACTTTGGAAACCATCATCGAGATAATATTTACATGGTAAAGAGACATTATTGGGATCACTCTCACACCTTTCCCTGACCTTATGAGATGGAATGCTGCATTTTTGGACTTTGAACAATGAAACCTAATGACCTAACGGGACCTTGAATGACCTGACTCGATCATTGACTTTGACTAAAAGTGGAATGAGGGTAGATTTTTTTTCAACATGATGAAGACATGCAAGAAGGTCAACATGCATATAATTGTAAAGGAAAATGGGACACTTGACAAGGAAAACCACCAATGGAACAATTTTATATCATGACCTAATGGAATGATTGAAAATTATTTAGAGTGGGACACCTAATATGCACAAGAAAAATATTTTGTGATCCCTGGTGAAAGTATGCAAATACTGGCACTAACATTGGCTCCAACTGGGGATGGTAGCTCCTTCAAGGTGCTAAGAACACCGTAGACAAAGTTCCTATCCATTGGGCATGGAGTCAATAGCTAAAAACCAAACTGAATACTAAAAGAAACTTGACTCAATAAAATAACTCAAGACTAACTGAAAACCACTCATCAATGACCCAGTTGACCCCATAATGATCCAAATATATGGTAGGAAAAAACCTCCCATCATGATGTGTAGGGCTCATAAAGAAGTAACCAACACAAACATGAGAGATGTTATCCATCCTAAGATGTCATGCATCATCTATATGCTCCCCTTTTTTTATACATATGGGAATGTCATTGGAATTTTCCAACAATGGTTGGGCCCCCAATTGCTCACTGCTGCTAAATGACAGTGCTATTGATCTCCATGATGGTGCAATTGCTGCCTCAAAATCAGATCCAATGCTAAACACATATTTTTGCAATGTATATTTCAAGACAATATTCATCCCATCCTTCAAGAAACTACCTTACAACCTCAAAGGTTGTATGCATCTCACCAATGATACCTTAGGATGATTGTTTGTTTCTTCCTTGACTAAATCAAGGCTACTCAGTGCAGTGAAAGTTTGCTACTCCAAATCAGAAATATATTTTGTCCCTTGGTCATGCAATGGTACATTCCCATCTTCCTCTTCATGTTGCTTTGAAATAACAGGAAATGAAAACATGTGCATACCTTGGTATAATAGGGGAACATCTTGTATTACTACAAGGGTTCCTTCTTCCGGTTAGATGGCTTCTCCAACTATTGATGATGATGGCTACTCCTCTATGGCTTCATCAGTGCTGGTACTAGTCTCTTATTCTTCATGCATCTCCAGACTGGTGCATGTGACTCTTGATATCAAAAGATCAAGATCATCTTGCAAAGGTGGAAGTGGCCTTCCTCCTGAAACAAGTGCCCCTGCAGAAAATGGTGGTGAAGGCTTCTTCCCTTATGATTTCTTCTTGTCAATCTTCTTCATCAACATTTAATTAAATTCTGCATATGCAATCACTTTTTCTTGACTCAAATAGCTGAACCACCAATTTTGTGCTTCACCTTGAAGGTGCAGCGCTGCAATCTCAACATCTTCCTTCTCTACTACTGGATGTAGCAGAAAAAATGCATCCAACTTCATTCCCCAAGACTTTTCTATGCATGAGGATGACCCATCAAAGGTATACAATAGAAATCTATTGCCATTCATTCTTCTATTGCTGCAAGGTCTCCTTTCTTCTTTGAGATGAATAAACTCTGGAAGAGTTAGATTCTTCTTGATAACTGTAGGTTGAGACTTTTATTCTGCAAGATATTCACTTAGAATCTCATGATATAAGTATTCTTCACTTCTATTCTTCTTATCTTTCAAATAAAAGGTCATAGTATGTTTCTTTCGAGCTTTATACAATACCAGATCTTATTCTTGCTGATAGGAAGTAGATGGACCTTCCTCATCTTGAAACCCTAACTTGGCTTCACTTATTCTTTGTTTGAACTCCTTGGTGAGGTCCTTCTTAGATATAAAAATATATGAGAGTAAACTCATTCATTCCATAATTTTTATCTTTGTCTCGAAACTCACAGGTTGAGCCAAAGATCATGCTCTCATACCACTGTAGTATCCCTTATGGGACTGCTCAACAATGCATGCAAAAATAATGCAGTTTCAAAAATAGGAGAAATGAAATTTAGATACAGCTCATGTATCCATTATATCTGATATTATAATGACTAGATTTGAAAGGAAATCAAAAACAATTCACTATTGCATAGTTAAGCAGGCCTCCCATGCCAAAACAAGCTCAAAATCATGTAAAAATAGGGACTGCAACCATGTATGAAAGCTCGAATACCAGACAGTGTTATTTTATTACCTTTAAAATAGTAGTAGGTTTTACATCAGATATAGATCAAGTATGTGGACAAAAATTTAGATCTACAACAGATCCATGCACTATACAAGCTCTTTTAACAATCCCCCTTGGGGTTTTCAGCAACACACCATGTACAAAAAGTAGATCTGAGTTTTAAGACTGCAGATATATGGAAATATTTAGATCTGTAAAGTGGATATGATGTGATATAAATAATAAATTATCTCCTCCAAAAGATATCCAAAGTGAAGGGAAGATCCCCAACACTCAGCAAATCACCTCTCCAAATGGTGCACTGAATCACCCTGCATCAGCTCCTTCAGAAATAACACAGATTTGGACTGTCTCTGCGCTATAGGGGATAAAATTATGTTGGAATAAAACCAAGATATGAAAATATAGCTCACAGTATTTAATATTTTCCTCCCAATGGTTTAGAATACTTCTCCATTGAAAACAAGTATTGAGATGGCCTAGATATGAAGATCTAGCCTCCACTTGATTCAACTTTCTGAAACAGTCAAACCCTCAATAGGATCTGCACTTTCAAAGGAAGATAAAGCTTGGAATCAAGCTAGATAGTTTAAAATATGGTACAAGGCTCCTCCAAGAACTACTCAATGGAAGAGAAGGAATTCCTAAACAGGAAAACCTTGTGCTAAACAACACTCTATCTTAGCTAAAAAGCTAGAGAAAGAAGTGTGTCTAAACAAACCATACAATTACAAAATAATAATAATAATCTAACCCCATATGGCTTCCATCCTCCTCCTTATAAACAATGTGAGCCTTCTCACCTTTGATCCCACTCATTAAGGTTTCCATCTTCCTGCAATGAATCTCCCTCCAAAACTGCGTTGTCCCTTCATCAATACCATTCCCCCATAACAACACTAATGGACTTGGTCAATGTTGACTGGATCTCCATGCAATGTCTTCTTCCACACACAAGGTGGATTTATTCCAACTATCTAAATATATCTATATTCCCACTGGGTTCTCTTCATTAATGTTTCACATCCTCCACATTTTCTTAGTTGACTTGGTCAAACCTTGACTTTGTCCACATGCATTAAGCTCTTGTTCACACATGAAGGTGGTTTATCTAGTTATGAATATGATGCCTTTCCAATTTAAGAGGGATTTTATTTCTAATAAAGAGATTTATGGGCCTTCCTACCCATTGCATTCCTCTATCTAAGAGAAAACAAAGTTTTAATATTCCCTTAGCTGCATGCTAAGTTAGGAATATTACACCCTCACACTGCGTGACATGGCGCGCCTGATCGAACGAAGGCATAAGGGAGAAAATGGTAAACAGACCAAATGAATGTGTGCAAGACACCTGGGCAGTCATAGCTTAGCAAATCTGATACACCCGCCCTTAAAAGAAATGAGCCAACCCAAACACGTTTCGTCAGGCGCCCTCACATGACGCAAAATGTCACGCCCAACCGATCGAAGGCACAAGGGAGAAAATGGAAAATGGGCCACCTGAATTTGCATAAGGAACTCAGGTGTTCACAACTTAGAAAATTTGATATGGTCACCCTTAAACGAAATGACCTGACCCGAATGCACTTTGTTGAGTGCCCTCAAATGACGCAACATGACGCACCTGACCGAATGAAGGCATAGGGAGCAAATGGAAAACAGGACACATGAACTTGCTCAAGGCACCAGTGCGGTCACAACTTAGAAAATTTTATATGACCTCCCTCAAATGAAATGACCCAACCTGAATTTAGTTTTTTGGGCGCCCTCATATGCCACGACACGGAGAGCCCGACTGAACGAAGGCACAAGGGAGAAAACCGCAAACGTGCCGCACAAATGTGCAGAAGGCACCTGAGCTTTCAAAACTTAGAAATTTTGATACGGCTGCCCTCAAATGAAATGAACCAACTATAACAAGTTTTTTCGGGCACCCTCACACAGCATGACATGGCACACCTGACCAAACAAAGGCATAAGTTAGAAAATGGAAAACAGGTCGCCTTAACGTGCATAAGGCACCTGGGTGGTCACAACTTAGCAAATTTGATATGGCCACCCTCAAACGAAATGCCCTGACCCGAACGCATTTCATCAAGCACCCTCACATGGTAGATTACGATGCGCCTGACCAAATTAAGGCACAAGGGAGAAAACGACAAACAGACCACCCGAACGTGCATTAGGCACTCGGGCGGTCACAACTCAGCAAATTTGATACGGTCACCCTCAAACGAAATGACCCGACCTAAACACATTTTGTCAGGTGCTATTATAGGGCATGACACGATGCCCCTAACAGAATGAAGGCACAAGGGAGAAAATGACAAACGACCTGCCCGAACGTGCACAAGGCATTCAGGCGGTCACAACTTATGTAATATTCCCAAATGTGGAATGCAACAATACATGCACTAAAAAATCATTTTTCATAAATTTATTCTATAATGATTAATAAAATCCCATGCATCCATTGGTTTATACATTATGGCAACGAAATACAAAATGATATCAGAAAAAAATCCAGATAGATGAGTTAAACAAGCCTCCCATGTCCAGAATAGCTCAAAAAGACTGCAACCCCAAGACTATAGCTACACAGAAATAGTGCAACAAGTGACAATGAATTCTAATGAAATTTTATTTTATAGAATTATAGAGACAAATGTATCTTCTGATATATTTATCAATAGTGCTAAAAAACGTGGATCTATTCTCCTTTACACAAATCCAAGATAACCCGGGAAGGGTTTCTGGAAATATACCGAAATACAAATGGTGATCTACAACCCTAGGACTGAAGAGTCACTGTAAAATTAAGCTCATGAGATAGAAGGATGAAATAATGTAGATCTGATGTAGATCTCCTCAAAGGTATCCTCCAATGAAAGGTTAAACCCTTCAACCATAGGAAAACACTCTAAAAGAGCCACAAGACCCTCTCCTGAAGCTGCCCTCCAAAATAACACAATTCTAGACTAAAATTGTATTGTAAATGATGGAATTATGTTGGCCTAGGGTGAAAAATCTCAAATGTTCTCATTATCCCTCCTTTCTGATTTTCCAAGACAAATAATCATTCCTTCTATGAAAAACAAGCTCTGAAAGTGGGTTTCTCAACCCTCCACTGCAACACCCTGCGACATAACACAATATTCTATAGAAACCACATTGTAGATGAAGACTGAAGCTTGGATAGAATGCGATATATGTGTAAATGATAGATCAATACTCTCCTGAGAGGCCTCTCAAGGAAAGAGGTGGAATTCCTGAACAGGAACACCCTATGCTAAACAACACCAGCAGTCTTAGCTAAACAGCTAAAGAGAGAAAAAGTTTAAAAAGACATATCAAAATAATACTCATAATATAAATCCATATGGATTCCATCCTCTTCCTTATAAATAATGTGAGCCTTCTCACCTTGGGTCCCACTCATTAGGGTTTCCATCATCACACAACCAATCTCACTCCAAAACTGCGTTGTCCCACCATTAATGCCACTCCTCCATAACAATGCTCTTTGATTTGGTCCAAGTTGACTTGTTCAACTTTCTATAGCCCCTTTTCACACCTAAGTGTCTTCAATCCATATTTTATGCAACTATCTCAACTAATCCACATTCATATTGGGTTGTCTCTATTGATAATTTATTCCCTCCATCCAGCTTTATTGACTTGGTCAAACTTGACCTTCTCCACATGCATTAGCCCCTATTCACACATGAGGGTACTGTATCAAGCTATGAATATGACCCATTTTCACATTAAGAGGGATTTAATGCCTACTAAAGAGATTTATAGGCTTCCTTACCCATTTATTCATCTAACTACATGTCAAGAGAAAAATTAATATTCCAATTAGCTGCATGCTAATTCAGGAATATTACAGTCCTCCCCTCTCAAATGTTTCTTGTACTCAAGAAAATGCAAGGATAGAATTGAACTACCTCCTCTCCTCCAGTAGCATCCTCATATGATAAACTCCCTCAAGGAACAAGATGCTATCTCATCAATACATCTCCATGTTGCCCCTCCCAAGTATGCAAGTTATCCTTTGGTGACCATCCCAAATAACTATCATCATGTAGAAGTAAATCACCCATGGAGGAAAAAATGTGTTGTCTAGAGGAATTCTTGAGGCATGGAATATGATATATGTTGGGAACTATCATCCCCATGTGAATCTTCCATCCCTGAGCTATCATCCATACAAAATGAGCCACCCTCCAAAATGGTAACACATGAAAATTCTCCTCCACCTTTGGCTCCTGAAATGTAGGTGGGCTGCATAACTGAACATGGTAGAAAAAATAGCCTACCCCATGCTATATCTCTCTCAACTTATGATAAGTGTAGAGTAACTGCTGATTTTGGGCTGTAATAATGTTTCCCTCAAGACGCAAAAAGAAGACTGGATCTCCCAAGATCCTCTCCCTAGAGTCATGAATCTTGCTAGCCCAAAGCATCCCATACAAAGTGAATGGTACATCATCACCATGTGGCATCCAAATCAGAAAATTTTTGAAGGTTATGTGCAATTTTGGATGATACCAATGGTTTCTCCAATGGATACAACGTAGTTTTACCAACTGTTGTTTTGGAACATCATGTGGCAAGTTGTCTCCCAATAAGTTGCTAGTTGTGCAAGTTGGCTCATCTACTATGAAATACAAATGGAATTATATATCAGCTGAACATAAGAATAATACCACACTTGCTAAAGGTCATGCAAAGGAAAGTTATCTCCATCACAAATGTTGGTCCTAGAATGACCATGGAACCCAAAGATAATCTTGCCCTCTTGTGGAGCAATGCACTGTACATATATGGTGAGAGGATGCAAATAATTTATGAAATGATTAATAAGTACATAAATACATTTCTTACCATGCATAGTGAGTAGGCTGAAAGTGAGGTCCATAGATGAACCCTCCCGAGAGAATCTCCTCATAAAGATCTAAAAAATGAAGGAATGTATACTCCTCTTGGAACACTCCATCGATAAATTCATACTCCTAAGTGACAACGTTGTTGGCCTTAGTAATAAGGTTCTTGTCACTCCATGACTCCCTTATTTGACATGAAATATGCCAAATTCATCCACCATCATTCTGCTATGTGTGGAAATCTCATTCCTATGTGGAAGTATCTCCTTATCCTCCAATGTTGAAGGGTTGCCTTTTTTCACTTTGATTGTGCCATCCCTTTTTCCTGAAACATGCTGCAAAGTATTCGAAAAATACAGCCCATACTCTCCCAAGAGTAGAAAAATAAACAATAATTCTTGTTGTCTCCTCACACCTCCATCATACAAATTGTAGTATTCCTAAATTAGCATGCAACTAATAGGGATATTATTTTTTCTTTAAAAGTCTGTTTAGATGAATAAATGTACAAATGAGGTTAATCAAACTCCTAATGAAGAATAAATCAATGGAAAATATGAAAAAGGATAAATCTTGGCTATGTAAATGAGAACCATTATGTGTGAAAGGGGCTAATCATCTTGACTGGGTCAACTTTGACCAGATCTATAACGTTGTATTGGAGGAGTGCTCATGAATGAGGCACAACTTAATTCTAGTTGAAGATCTCTTGTGTGAAAAGGATGAGTTCATTGAAAGTGGTTTAGGGTTTTGCACACTCTCATCTTATAAAAGGAAGGGGAAGGCAACATGAGGAGGTTTTTCATCATATGAGCTTTGATATATTGTCTCTTTAGACCATATAGCTTTCCTGGCTATTTAGCCTAGATTGTAAATGATGTTTAGCATTGGAATTTTCTGTTTAGGATTTCCTCGTCTTCCCATTGAGTATCTCTTGGGAGAGATTGTATTGCAAGGTCTACTATCTAGCTTGAAGGCCAAGGTTCTCCTTTCAATTACATCTTATATCTTGTTGAGGGTTTGGTTGTCTTTGCAAGCTACAACAAGTGGAGATTAGAACTCTTCAGATCTAAGACATTTCAATGCTCTTTTTCGGTGGAGGAGTCCTCTGCTCTATTGGAGGAAGTGTATTGGAGTGCATGAGATTTAGTTGTTGATCCCGGCATGTGCCCATTGGCCTTATATCCCCTACAGTGTGGCTTCTACCCCAGATCTGTGTTATTCTTGTAGGTGGTGTTGCAGGGAGTTTGGGTGCACCATTTGGAGAGTTGGTTTCTAAGTGTTGGGGATTTTCCCTTCACTGTGAGATCTATTGGAAGAGATATAAACATTGTACTTTTCAGATCTGATATGGATATTCTGAATACTTCATAATTTCTAAATCATCCCGCAAATCTGCATTCTTCGATCTCAGATCTACTACTTATGCTTGGTGTAAACCCCAAAATTCCAAGGGGATTTGAAAGAGGATCCTTTCTAGTGCATGGATCCAATATGGATCTGAATTTTTATGCACAGATATACTCTAGATCTGAAATGTAGTCTACAATAGTTTTCAGCCTAATAAAATAATTCTTTCAAGGTAGTTTTAGTCATTTATATGGTTGCAACCCCTCTTTTGTGGGCATTTCTTCTGTATTTGTCTTGTATTTTCAGCTATGCATCTCATGTACTTAATTATACAACTATCTTGTTGTTGTAAATAATTTTGAAGGATATTTTATTGGCCTCCTACTCCTTCTATTCTGAAACTGCGTTATTTTCTGAGCAGTATTGCTGTAATCCCTTATTGGGCGGTTTTCAAGCCTTACTAGGTGTGGGAGATCTTTTTAACCCACCTATTTTGATTTGTTTCCGATATCCTCTTGGATTTAGGTCTTAGATACTCAGATATAAGGGATGTAAGGGCTGATTTCATATTCTGTAGTAGCCATTCATGGAATTTTTTTTTCCAGTCACGCCTTGTTAGCAGTTCCCATTTTGGGATATTACAATGGTATCAAAGTATCTATCTTGGCACAACCTGTGCTTTGCTTTTTGGAAAGAAAATATGTCTTTTCATGGAGATAAAATACCAATGAATAAATGTGTTTACATTGAAGACACAAAAGAAAAGGGAAAGGTCCCTTTTACTGGAGGTTTGCTGAGAGTAGTGTTCTCTAAAACTCTTTCTCAAGCTTTGGAGGAACTAAAAGAAGAAATACGGGGAATGAAGAATGAAGGACAAGCCCCACTAATTCATATGATGGGTGTGAGCATTAAGCCACATCATCATATTTACAACGCTCTATTAGCCACATTTTCATGAAGAAGAGGAAGGATAAAGGAGATATGCCAAAGAGGGAGACTCTTGGTGATTATTTGCAGGAGTATGAGGCTCAATCAAAGGATTTCAAGGATCACCTGAATTTCCAAGGGTTTTTCAATATCAAGGAGGAAGGAAGAAGCAAGCATCATGGTGTGATTAGATTCTTCTTATCTACTTTTTATGGATCACCTAAATGTCCAGCTAGGGCTTGGGTGAAGGAGCTAGACACCTATGTGCAGCAACATCAAATCTCAGAAAAGGAAGCCATCAAAGTAGCAGTGCTACATCTTGAGGGTAAGGCTTATGCTTGATGGTTGTTTGAGTCTTTTTCCTTAAAGAATGCAAATACATCCACCTATTCAAGATTCATTAAGAGAATAGTGCAAAGGTTTGATGGGGTGTCTTATGAAACACCTTCTGTGGCGTCTACCAAACAAAATCAAACAAAACTTTTGCATGCATTGGAAGGTTCCTTAAATTTACCTCCATTTCAGAAGCCCATTGAGGAGGATGTGAAAATGTATGATTTTTTTCCAAGGGAAAAGCTCCCATTGCATGAATATATTTCTCTTCAAGAGGAAGACATGGAGATTCCCCCTTTAAAATAAGACCAAGATCTAAGGTCTCTTATTGATGATGAGGCATTCTCAACTATGGAAGAGAAGGCTGAAGATGATAATGCAGTCATGACAAGAGCACATCTAGGACCTCATGAAGAGGAATATGGAGCACTTTCTCCAAGGATAGAAACTCTTGCACTCTTGTAGGGAGTTCCAAAGAATCTCACATATGGAGAGTGTGGCACAATCCATGTGCATCATGTGCCATCACCATCAAATGGTGAGATATTGAAGATAGTAGAAGGAAAAGAGGAGGGAAAACATCACATGATGAGGAGCATATATTCCTATTTGTTTGAGAATTTTTATGCACAAAGAAGGCAAGGGGATCTATGCAAAGAAGGTAAGGACAAATCTATCCACACAGATACACATCCTGCTCTATGCCTTGATGTCTCCTTACATGGAGGAATTCCACTAGGAAGACCTCCTGATGGGAGGAAAACTAAAGTGTTCTCTCAACTATGGGCAGCATATGCTTACTTGGCTAAGGAGGGAGCTTTGGGAGAAACTAGCACAATGGAAATAATCTTTCATGGATTCAAAAGAGAGATCAACAATTTTCTGAATTGGACATTGTTATCTCCCTCTCAGTTATTTGCGCTGGAAAAAGAGAATTCAGAAGTATATGATGGCATGGACATGATGCCATATGGAAACTCCATATCTTTGGGGCAGCCAATGATATTTTCATTCACAAAGGAGGTTTCTGAACATGAAAAGATTATATCAACACTCTTGCATGCATGGGCTACATTGAGGAAGTTTTGGAAGACAAGGACTTTCCAAGGGGAGGTTGACTTCCATCTACTTCAATCTTGTCTTGAGAAATATCAGCTACAAAGGAGGCAGCAAAATGAATTTGATATTACTCCAACATGTGACTTTGACATCAAGCATGTCAAGGAGGAGAGCCATGCTATGATAGGGGCTGCATTTCAAATTTCTACAACGCTGTCAATATTGGGGAGCCTAGATCCAAATTGGGATTCCCAAATTTTGATGGAATACGTAAGGACCTTTTCACATGTAAGGTTATTGATGGGAAAATGATATATGGGAGGTATAAAGAAGTTGAGGGAGTCATTTATTCCCATGATCAGATCTATTTGGCTAGAGACTCCAAGCTTAAGGAGAAACTACTTAATGCAACCTATGATATCCCACTTTCAAAACCCATTGGTTTCATTAAACCATATCATACTATCTTAGATGGATTCATGTGGGATAACTTCAAAGAGGATGTGCACTCTCATATGGGGAAGTGCATGGATCATTTGCTGGTTGAGGAGGAACATAACTCTTGGGACGAGATATCATTACCACCTCCTCATTCATTGAGTGTGAGAGGGAGCTCATCCATGAGCTACCTTGAAGATTTGAAACAAGTGTATGATAAAAATTGTTAAGACTCATGATGTATTTATTATATACTTTCATTTCCTTAACACTCATGTGTAGATCTTAGCTCCAAGAGGGGGCACCTTTTCTTATGGGCTTCATGAGCCACTTTGGGCAATGAAGAATGGTGATGTTGGTCATTCCTTGGGAGAGCTTGGAGAGATGATGTACTCTTCATGGTGTGATTCATTAACACCAACTATCATACACCTTCTTCAAGCATGAAAGAAGGATGGGGCAACAAACAAGTGTTGGGGAAAACACTTGTCATATCATACTCTATGGCAGTTAGGAGTAAAAATGCGCTGGTTGCACATGAGGGACCATTTTATTTCTCCTTTATTGCATATGGAAGCTAGCATAACCTTAATTATGATCCCATATGCTGAATATTTTCTTACCTTTGTTGGGGATATGGTTGGAGGAGAGACACATATGTTGGATGTGTCCTTGGGGAAAGAAATTTCCTACATTTTTTGCACTACATGTTCTAAGGGGAGCATGGGAAACTATATGGCCACTATAGTAGATTAATTGTCTCTTTATGATGTGGACTATATGATTGATTGGAGCACTTGGAGCATGCCTCTCATGAGAAAATGGGAGGAGCTTTACTATGAATTACCAAGCTGGGAGGCGATTCATTTCATTTGGATGATAGCATGGAGGGGGGAGTACTTCATTGATGATGAAATACCCCATGTTTGTCATCAATTCTATGTTGAGGAGGCTATTGATCAACAAGGAGGTTTCCATATAGATATTCTTTCATTTCATGATGAGAGCCATTTGGTTTATCTACCAAAGGCCAACTTTCACACTTGGGAGGAACCATTGGGAGACAGAATTATTACAGAAAATATGAAGCAATGGTGGAGACTATTGAAGAAGGAGGCCGCAAGAAGAAGAGGGGAGATTTGTAGCACCCTTGCAGTAGCTTGAGGACAAGAAACATTTGGGAGGGGAAGACTGTAATATTCTTGAATTAGCATGTAGCTAATAGGGATATTATTTTTTCTTGAAAAAACTGTTTAGATGAATAAATGTACAAAATAGGTTAATAAAACTGCTAATGAAGAATAAGTCAATGAAAAATATGAGAAAGGATAAATATTGGCTATGTAAATGAGCACCCTTATGTGTGAAAGGGGCTAATCATCTTGACTGGGTCAACTTTGACTAGATCTACAGCACTATATTTGAGGAGTGCTTATCAATGAGGCACAATGTAATTCTTATTGAAGGTCTGTTGTGTGAAAAGGATGAGTTCATTGAAAGTGGTTTAGGGTTTTGCACACTCTCATCTTATAAAAGGAAGGGGAAGGCAACATGAGGAGGTTGTTCATAATATGATCTTTGATATATTTTCTGTTTAGACCATATAGCTTTCTTTGCTATTTAGTCTAGCTTGCAAATGTTGTTTATCATTGGAATTTCCTGTTTAGGAGTTCCTCCTCTTCCCATTGAGTAGCTCTTGGGAGAGATTGTATTGCAAGGTCCAATATCTAGCTTGAAGGCCAAGCTTATCCTTTCAATTACAACTTAGATCCTATTGAGGGTTCGGTTGTCTTTGCAAGCTGCAGCAAGTGGAGATTAGATCTCTTCATATCTAAGACATTTCAATGCTCTTTTTCAGTGGAGGAGTCCTATGCTCTATTGAAGGAAGTGTAATGGAGTGCTTGAGCTTCATTTCTTGACCGTGGCATGTGGTCATTAGCTATCTATCCCCTACAGTGCATTTTATACCCCAGATCTACATTATTCTTGTAGGTGGTGTTGCAGGGAGTTTGGGTGCACCATTTTGAGATCTGGTTTCCAAGTGTTGGGGATATTCCCTTCACTTTTAGATCTATTGGAGGAGATATACACATTGTACTTTTCATATATGATCTGAATATTCTAAATACTTCAAAATTTCTAAATCATCCTGTAGATCTGCATTCTTAGATCTCAGATCTACTGCTTATGCTTGGTGTAAACCCCAAAATTCCAAGGGGATCTGAAAGAGGAGCCTTTCTAGTGCATGGATCTAATAAGGATCTGAATTTTTATGCACATATCTACTCTAAATCTGAAATCTAACCTATAATAGTTTGCAGCTTAATAAAATAACACTGTCAAGGCAGTTTTAGTCATTTATATGGTTGCAGCCCTTTTTTTGAGGACATTTCTTCTGTATTTGTCTTGTATTTTTAGCTATGCATCTCATGGTATTCATTATAAAACTATACTGCTGTTGTAAATAATTTTGAAGGATATTTTATTAGCCTCCTACTCTTGCTCTTCTAAAATTGTGTTATTTTCTGAGCAGTATTTCTGTAATCTCTTGTTGGATAGTTTTCAAACCTTACTAGGGGTGGGAGATCTGTTTCACCCACCTAGTTTGATTTGTTTCTAATATCCTCTTGTATTTAGGTCTTATATACTTAGATATAAGGGATCCAAGGGTTGATTTCATATTCTATAGCATCCATTCATGGAAAATGCATTTTCCAATCATGCCTTGCTATCACTTCCCATTTTGGGATATTATAGAAATCATGAGATAAAAACATGATGATTGATAAGGATAATGCCATATCAACATAATGCTCCCAAATTCCTTACTGCCATATGATGCAAGTTCCATGCCAAGTTTCATCCATCAACATACCCTTAGAAGAAGGATATGTCACATGATGGAAAAACTCTTTTAAGAGTAGCCAACACAGCCATGCCTCCTATTAACCTGTGTCATAGATATGTACGTGACTCACCAACCTCTTGGTCACCATCCACACCCATTCATCCAAATTTGGGTGTCCTGTACTATGCTCCATATTAGTGCTCCTCCAATGGAGAATACCATCCTTCCACATCATATTTCTACCTTTGCATTTCATGGGATGTTCAAATGCAATCTCTTGGAGATATCCTAGTGAATACCCCTCACCAATGACCATATTGAATCCATAATGATACAAGTATGCTGAAGGAAAAATCTCCTCATAGAGTTGTGCAATCCTCATCAAGAAAGATCCATCACAATGCTGAAGTATAAAAGGTCTCTCATCAATCATCTGCTCATCCAATGTCACAGAAGTGTAATGGTATTCAGAATGTTGTCATAATAGTTGGGTCCCCAACTTATTACTGTTGCTCAATGACATCACTATTGATCTCCATAATGGTGCATGTGTTGTCTCAATATTATGTTCAATGTTGAGCATATAGTTCTACATTTATTTTCTCAGGGTAATGTTCATCGCTTCCTCCTAAATTATACACTCTAATGAAATGATGGATGAAATAAACAGAACATTCTAACATATGCGCACAAAAGGAGAAAATAAAACTAAAAACCATACCACAGGGATCCCATAAAATTAGCTGCAAATTTGATTAATATTCCTGCTCAGAACTAATACAAAGTGTGTCTCTTCAAAGGCCAAGCATCCAACTAATTCAAACCCCTACTGATGAGAAATTAGAAGAAGTTATAGACATCCAAAAAACTCACCCTAGCTTAAGGGAGTTGAATCCATGAGATGAGGATCAATTTCCACCAAATGCTGAATAAGAATCTAAAGACTAGGAAGACCCAGCAACTTGCCTCTAAAAGAGAGGAAAGTGATTCATTTGACCTCTAGAGGACTCAAGCTAATGAATATACCTATAATAAAATAATCCTCATCATAATTGCATTCATATTTATCAATTACATCAGTGAAAACAACAACTAGTGAGGTAAAACTAAAAAATTACGTGAAAAAGAGAGAAAACTCCAAAATAGGCAGAATTTGTCCTATGTGCAGCGCCAAGGAGGAAAAAATAGGTCCTCTTGCAAGTCATTTTTGACTGACTTCCCTGTGTCCAAATGGAGCACATAATAGCTCATTGGAAAGATTTTCTTGTCTACTTTCTAGATATTCTTGTATTTTTCCAATTTGGAGCTGTTTTGACCCCCAAACAGTGCAATCTCCCAAGACTTCCTCTATGCGCAACGCCAACCTGAAAAAGAGGCAGAAAAATGATTTTTTGTGTGTTTTTGGCCCTTTTCCTCACCAATTTTTCTCTAAATGATTATAAAACTTACAGGGTGCATGTCCTCATCATTATAAACCCACTTATGTCTTACATTTGTCGATTGGATGCCCTAAAAGAGTGTGTAGTGCTAAGGCACTGTGCATAGAGAAAAAATTTCTATGTTTTTCAAAATTTGCCCAAAAACTCAAAAAATTCCAAAAATTTTCAAAATGGCTCAAAATTTTCTAGATATGCCCACAATGACATGTCAAGTTGAGCTAAGGAGGAATCAGAAATAATGGAAGTGGATATGGAAAAATTTTCACCTGCAAGAGTTACCTTGTTATCATGGACGTTTAGTATGAAAAGCCTAGTCAACTCAGGGTGATGCTGAACTACTTTCACCTTCTCACAAAACTCATTGCACCTAACATATATGAAACAGGACACAACTAAAGGTGAAGCCTCTATCTCTCTAAGGTTTAATGGCTCTTCTCTAATAATCTTTCCTCCCTTGTGTGGCCTCCTTTGTTGTGCAATCCCTTCTTCCTCAAATTCATCATCATTGTGTTCCTCCTCTGTATAATCTTTGTATTTTCTCTCCATGCTTGTTTCTTTGCAACTTAGAAAACCTACGGGAGAGGAAATAAAGGTAGAGTGAGTGAGGGAGTGAAGGGAATGGGATCAGGGAAGGAAATGATGAAATGAGGGCTTTAGGGGATAGGGATAGGGTTTTAAAAATTAAGGGAGATGGGGAAAAGGGTTAAGAAACCTTGTGAGGTGGTGAAGGGAAATGAAAATTATAATTTAATTACAAGTCAAAGGTGGGGGGGAAATCTAGGAATAAATAGTCAAATTCCTAGAAATTAGGGTTTTAATGGTAAAGAGTAAAGGGACTTAAAGATGAGGATGTGGGGGTAGTTTTAGTGTTTTTAGAAGTATGAGGTGATGTGGTAGGGTCTAGGGAAAATGAATTTGGGACAAGGGGGTTTGGGAAATTTGTGAGGGGGATGGGGATTTTTGGAGAGGCAAAACAAAACTAGGGTTTCCTTGCAATTTTAGCCAACATGAAACACAAAACCAAGCATAAAAATGAAGATGGAGGGAACTATAAGGCTTAAATTACTTGTATTTGAGGTGAAGAATAAACCTTAAGCTGTTTGGAGAATTTTTGGAGGGTTTTGGCCCTGTGCGCAGTGCCTTACGCAGGTGCACATCACCCTCTCTCTATTCGCAGTGATGTGTAAATTTGCAGTGGAAAAAACGCTCTATGTGCAGTGCCAAACTCCTATGTGAAATGCCATATTGAAGGCCACTTTTTAAGGCATTTCCAGACTCAAAATGAGGCACATGATGGCTGGTTGGAAATATATTTCTCTTGGCTACACAATGGACCTATCAAGCACTGAAAATGATCAAGTATAGCCCCTCAAATATCAATTCTTCCAAGACTGGTCAAAACATGCAGAATGATGGTGCAGAAATCAGAGTGTTGGTGCAGGAAACCTTTGGAGGCCTTCCTCAACTCCAAATTGAGCTCATGATAGTTCATTGGAAATAAATATCTGTCTAGTTATTATTTGACTCATGAAGAAATTCATTTAGACACTCTAGAAATGACAAAACTTGATTCTCCCATGGTTGCTCCAGAAGTGCAGCAAACCTCTTGTAGCACATGTATTTTTAACATTTCTCTAAAACCATGACACCTGTGTAAAAAATGAAGAATTTTTTTCTTCCTTGGCTTATTATGAATAAAAAATCTCTTACTATTGTCAAATTCATCTTTTTTTGGTCAGAAACACAGTTTTAAGTAAAACAGGACCTATGAGTGGCAAATGGCTTAACTCTTGGAATGATTTCCTGGAAAATGATGGAGACATGTTGTTTATGAGTTTGGAATGACCTCATACTTACTAATATGGCCCACCTTATGCCTCATCTTCTCATATTTATTTAATTCCATAGCAAACCCTAGCTCAGTGGGAGAGGAAATTAGGGTTTTGTGCTTGTGGAAAATGATGACTTAGGATCCCTTTGAAAAAGATAACTCCCTTTAACATTTGATCAATTGCTGGAGTAGAAACATTTTGTATTTTACATTTGATGTGTTGGCATGTGGAACTATGATTTGGAAGCCTTGGGAGACTGATTACTTATTACATTTTCACTGACATAAAATTACATGAATAAAAATAAAATTACATCTTGGAATGAAACTCACACTTGAAATCAAATTACAACTTTGGAAACCATCTTCGAGATCATATTTACATGGTAAAGAGACATTATTAGGATCACTCTCACACCTTTCCCTGACCTTATGAGACGGAATGCTACATTTTTAGACTTTGAATAATGAAACCTAATGACCTAATGGGACCTTGAATGACCTGACTCGATCCTTGACTTTGACTAAAAGTGGAATGAGGGTAGATTTTTTTTCAACATGATGAAGACATGGAAGAAGGTCAACATGCATATAATTGTAAAGGAAAATGGGACACTTGACAAGGAAAACCACCAATGGAACAATTTTATATCATGACCTAATGGAATGATTGAAAATTATTTAGAGTGGAACACCTAAGATGCACAAGAAAAATATTTTATGATCCCTAGTGAAAGTATGCAAATACTGGCACTAACATTGGCTCCAGCTGGGGATGGTAGCTCCTTCGAGGTGCTAAGAACACCGTAGACCAAGTTCCTATCCATTGGGCATGGAGTCAATAGCTAAAAACCAAACTGAATACTAAAAGAAACTTGACTCAATAAATTGACTCAAGACTAACTGAAAAAGATGCTTGATATTGAGCTTATTCAAAAAAACCTACTCTAACTGATCCATTCATCACATGATAAAGTGAAATGGAACAAGCAATGAAACCATGTAAGAATTATGGCTATTGTTTGAATTCTCCATAAGTTCTTTCTTATGACTAGGAAGAAAGAACTACTAAAAGGAAACTCCCATGAAAACTTGTCAACAGATTGAATCTTGATGAAATTGCAAAGAATGAGCCCACCGGCTGACCTCAAGAATGCTGCAAAAGGATCGTCATAGGAATACATATTGATTTTCAGCCCATCTAATACGTTACTGCTCTGCTCTAGGTAGTCTTCGTACCTTGGTATTAAAATTTTCCTAACATCTGTGCTTTCTTTCTTTGATGACTGCAGCAAGTTGACAAAAGGATCTTGAAACTGGTTAACAACTATTTTTTTCCTGGTGATCAACAAAAAAATAAGAATATTCTTCATTACTCTCCTGATATGACTACAAATCTTGGTATAAGCTTTGTAATGAAACTTCTGTTGAACAAGAAAATGAAGTCGGTTGTAGGATCAAGTTTATATCAACACTCTTTTCAGGCTCATAGTTATCTAATGGAGAAGGAATTTTACTGTAGATATCATCCAACACATCTGCTATTGGGTCGTGAAAAACTTGAAAATACTGTTGCAACATATTTTTCATTGATTTTAATGAGATTTCATGACACTATAAAGACTGCTCATCCTTTTCTTTAGATATATTATGAAAAATTTTCTTTAAAATTGAAACTCTTCAAAACATAATGGTACAAAATCATCTTTCATCATCTGATCATATGTTTAAGTTTCCAAGCCTTCATCTGCAACCTGACATTCAATGGCATTCGGTGGCTACAAATCTCGAGCTAAGGAGGATTCTATGTCACAAATGATTTTCTCAACTAATTTAGGAGAATTTTCATCATTTATAGTGTTCACCACTCGCTTATCTACTTGCTTATAGTTTTCTATTATTTTGAAAATGAGGAGAAACACAAAGGTAAGGAGCTCTGATAAAAAATTGATTATCCTCTTGATTGTCAAGATAAAAACTCAATGAGTGGTGATTTCTGATGGCATGAAAGTTATCTCTGATGAACTGAAATGAAGTAAAAAAAAGAGGCAAAGATCCTTCAGTTACATCCAAATTTTATATACTTTCCTCATCATTGTCATAGCTAATACACATCAACTAATCATTGTTTTTGAGTTGTTGAAACTGAACTTCCTCCTTCCACAAACCAACTGTTTACTTCTCTATAATATTAGCTTCTGCTTGGAGAACATAATCATCATCACATTGATCAAATTTTGGAAAATCCTCAATACAAGTAACTTCACCAATCATACACATTATATTATCAGATTGATTCTACTTGGATTGATATACAAATCCATTTTCTTATCTATGGTAGCTAGGACTAGCAGGAAAATTTTTAGGGCTTGAAATCTCTTATTTTTTTGGGATAAGTGGGTCATGGTGATCTTTAATAGAAAATACATATCTCATGGTGATCCTTTGCATCATTTCCTCTATTGTACTTACCAAAATGTCGAGATTTACCTCTGAAGATGTCAGGTGCTCTCCAATGTTATTCTTCTCTTCTTCCTTCAGCTTTGCTCTTCTGATCAGCAAATTAGCCTCTACATCTACTACATTATTCTACATATGTTGAAGTGTCGCAAGGTTCCTTTCTCTCAGCTGAAACCCCATTTCTGGATCAAAGGCATACAGGTAATGTAAAAGAGCTAAGCCAGGAGGGGGTCTTATATTAGTACGTATTGAATAATATACTTGATTGAATCTGGAAAAAAACTGTTGTATTTTCTCCCCTAGATGTCTTTTCAGCTGGTCATAGTCTTATATAATTAGGAAAGGGTTTTGTTTGACCACCCACCTATCGAGTCAAACTTTTACGAACTACAGGAAATCTGAGATTCTCGTGGAAAGAAAGTTTTTGAACCAATTCTTGACTTTTCCTTGAAAATAAATAACAAATAGCCTGATACTAACATCCTCTTCATCAACTTCAAAAAGGTCGAGGAAAGTCTCAGAATTCTGCATATGTCTATCAATAGTGATGTTGTCATATTCACCATCAAACCTCGATAGATATAGGTAATGCAGGGAAATCATGGAGCATAGGATGTAATATGAGAGGTTTATATCTATCCATGACTATAGAAGGTGTAGGAGTATGTACAAAAGCAAGAGGATTAGACTTGGTCTCTTTAGGCTCATCATCTTGAAAAGGATATGTAAAATTTTCAAGTAAGAGTTCTTGATATTGATCAAAATCAAAGGGAAAGTCGGTATTTACACTCTTTAAATAGGGAGAATCAAGACTTTGATCATCTTTATCATATAACAAACTCCAAAAAACTTATAGGATAGTTTCAGGAAAATAAAATAATTAATTTACAAGAAATCATATTAGATCTTGAATACAATTCCACTTTGAATACCTGACCTTTGTGTAATATCCTTCCATTTTCCTACTGGAAAGTTCGATCCTCCAGTGGATTATTTACAACAAGTTGGAGTTTCCAGGTGAAGGGTTCAACCTTCACTTGCATCTGATCGCTGTCCACCATTAGCAAACATATCTAAACTTTGTTGTTCTTTCCCAAGGAAGATATGATCTTTTGTTTCCCCAGTATGGTTACCAATATCTTATCCCTCAGATTTGAACCTAGGGCTGAAGAAGGAAATTCCAAGGTAACAACAAACCACACTTAGCCAAGTAGCTAGCCCTATTAGGAAAGGAGAGGGCTCTCTCCATAAGGATCGCAACCAAGATGGCTGAGTAAAGAAGATATTAGGCTAGGTATAATATCTTAGGCCTTTTATTGTTTTGATTTGATTGTGCTGGATCAGAATGAGTCAAACAGTCAGGGAAAGGAACATTAGGTAAAAATTTGTAGGGTGTTCTATGGGGCAAGGTAGGCATAGTGATTTAGCACTTTAGGATTTTTATGGGTGGGATGATCAAGATAGGTGAGGAGCTAGAAAGAGTATGGTGGAATCATGGGTTCTTCCTAAATTGAAGAAATTATAGACTATGAATATTTACCCAAAAAATATCATAAAAATTATGGATTTTGTTCATCAAACTTGAAAAAATTTCACTTAATAGAAATGAAACTATGGATGAAATAAATAAAAAATTATAAAATATGAGCGCAAAAAGGAGAAATTGAAACTAAAGACCATACCACAGGGATCCCATAAAAATAGCTGCAAATTTGATTAATATTCCTGCTCAAAACTGATACAAGTGTATAATCCCCTATTGAGAATTATTGATCCAACCAAGAACCTAATGGGAGCAAGTGATAGCGATCAAGCACTCCTTCATCATCGTGGGGAGGTCGACACTTTCCTTTCATTCATGGGTGAGGGTGTCTCTTCAAAGGCCAAACATCCAACTGAGTCCAACCCCTACTAATGAGAAAGAACAAGAAGATATAGACCTCAAAAAAACTCACTGTAGCCTTAGGGATTCGAATCCATGAGATGAGGATCAATTTCCACCAAATGTTGAACAAGAATCTAAAGGCTAGGAAGATCCAACAACTTACCTTTAAAAGAGAGGAAACTGACTTCCTAGTGTCCAAATTGATCTCATGATAGCTCATTGGAAATATTTTCCTATATACTTTCTAGTCCTTCTTGTATTTTCTAATTTGGAGCAGTTTTGACCCCTCAAAAGTGAAATATTCCAAGACTACCTCTATGCATAGCGCCAACCTCAAAAAGGGGCAGAAACATGATTTTTTGTGTGTTTTTGGCCTTTTTGCCTGACTAGTTTTGCTCTAAATTATTAGAAAAAGTATAGGAGGCATTTCCTCATCATTATGAACCCAATGATGTCTGCCATTTTCCCATTGGATGCCCCAAAATAGCAGAAATTTCTGTGTTTTCCAAAATTTTCCCAAAAACTCAAAAATTTCCAATTTTTTTCAAAATTGCACAAAATTTTTGAGATAGGCCCACAATCACATGTCAAGTTTAGATAAGGAGGCATTAGAAATAATGGAAGTGGATATGGATAAAGATACATATGCAAGTATTACCCTGTTATCATGGAGGTTTAGTATGAAAAGCCTAGTCAACTCAGGGTGATGTTGAACTCTTTACACCTTCTCACAAAACTCATAGAACCTGACATATCTAAAGTAGGACACAGCTAAATGTGAACCCTCTAGCTCTCTAAGGTTTACTCGCTCTTCTCTGATAATCCTACCTCCCTTGGGTGGCCTCCTCTATTGTGTAATCTCATCTTCCTCAAATTCATCATCAGTCTGTTCCTCCTCTCTATAATCATTGTATTCTCTCTCCATGCTTGTTTCTGTAATGTTCCTAAGTTAGCTTCAGCTATTTGGAACATTAATTTTTCCTTATTCATTTTGTATTTCATGCTTAATGAATAAATTATGAAGGAGGACATGTTAAACTCCTGAAAACTAAGAATAAATCAATGCCTATGTGAAAAGAGACATATCTGGGCTATTTAAATTATATCTTGCAGGTGTGAAAGGGTCTAAATCACATGAGGGGATCTTATTTGACCAATTCAAACAACGCAGTCTAGGTGCATTGAACCTCTTTGAGGGACAGCGCAGTTCTAGAAGGAGGTTGTAATGTCAAAGGGCCTAAGTGATTCAAGGTGGTTTAGGGTTTGGAAAGACTCCTATCTTATAAAAGGAAGAAGAGGGCAACAAGTAAGAGGTTGTTGAAGACATTATTTCTAAAGGTCTGTCTGCTTAGAAATCCCTTGTTGGGCATTCCTGTTCAGGAATCCCACTTCCTTCCTTGAGAAGCTCTTGGAGGAGAAAAGTGATAAACTTCTCCACTATCAGGCTTGGGCCAAGTTTCACCTTACATTACAGTGCTGCTCATGTTGAGGGTTGAGTTATCCTATGAGTTGCAACAAGTGGAGATCTATATCTTCTCAGATCTAGATGATAGTAGTGGCTCTTTTCAGGGAGAGTGTCATTTAACCTCCTGGAAGAGTTCGTTTTCTGAGTATACTTCAGATCTACATCCTGGCATTAGGCCATATCATATTTAGAATATATTGCACTATTTTTGTCCCTAAGATAACATTATTTGCAGATCTACAGCTGCAGGGTGTTTTGCTTGCTTTTTGGAGGAGAGATCTCGGGTGATTGGATTCATCCTTCACTGTGGTGATCCATAGATTGTCTAAAAAATCTATGTTCTGTTTCAGATCTAACATTCTACATGTTCATGATTCAGTGATTCTCTAAATCATTCTGCTGATCTGCACTCTTAGATCTCAAATCTACTTCCGGTGCTTCGTGTTTTGACCAAGACCCCAAGGGGAATGTATAGATAAGATTTTATTGTAC
Source organism: Pinus albicaulis (assembly GCA_034641835.2). Lineage (NCBI taxonomy): Eukaryota > Viridiplantae > Streptophyta > Pinopsida > Pinales > Pinaceae > Pinus > Pinus albicaulis. The sequence goes on from JAXQQM020063689.1 coordinate 47,829, forward strand.
ATGGATCCACATTAGATCTATATTTTTATGTACATATCTGATCTAGATCTGAATAATTAATAAATTTCTGCTTCAGCCCTAAAAATTACGCTGTCACTGTTATGCAGTCTTTTTACATGGTTGTAGCACCTCTTCCTTGAGGATTTCTTCCGTATTCTTTCATTATTCTTCTGTAAAGTGTTTGATTTATGACCCTGATATTATTTCTCAATATTAATACCTTATTTCATTTATACCCTTCAGAAAATCATGCTCACATGCTTCAGTAAATTTCTGCATAATTCTAGTCTTGGGAAATCAGGGTTTTCTAGCCTAGTTAGGAAAGGAGGAACTATTTAACTTAGCAAAATTTTTTTTTTTTTTGCTGAAATTTGACATGGGAGTCCCTCATAACCCTATATCTAATATCCAACCACCTTTTGATATTATTTTTATGCATATCTCTAAATACACATGTTTTAGGGCCTAAATCCTCACTTTTCCCCACCTTTTTCCTTGTAAAACGTTCTATAACTTTTCTGCTGTATATTTTACTAAAGTTTAAGTGTTTTTAAACCTGTATGAGGTATATTTCTGTAGCTCCACATTGGTAATAACTCATATTATCCCAAATCTGTAGTTGTTCCTGAAAAAGTGATATTACAGTGGTATCAAAGCAAGATCTTTGGCTGAGCCTGTGGCTTCAAGCCAAAGTGATGGATCCCTGAAGAAGGAAAATTTCAAGCTCTATATACAGATTCTGTAGATGGCCAGGTAGCCTCTGGATCTCATCCTTTTTTTCAAAGGTGACATATCCAGTAAATGCCCCTGAAATCAATCTCTGGAATAGAATTTTGATATTCCTGAAAAGGGAACATTGCAGTGATATTCCAGCAAGGAGAAAGGTCATAATGATGAATAATAAGGGTTTATTCTCATAAGCTTTCATATCTAAGAAGAACCTCTCCAAGGAGGTTGAACAAGAAGAAGAAATAAGAAGTAGTGAAACTCCTAAAGAGTTTCAAGGGCAGAAAGATCTTCCGATCATATCTACAGGATTTATACATGAGGAACATTATGAATCCTCATATTATGGATATGTGCACTCATCCATATCACCAAAGCTTCAGCGTTCTGTCTATGATTTATTCATGAAGAAGAAGAAAGGAGGTGTGCCTAAGAATGATACTCTTAGAGGGTATTTGGAGGAGTATGAAGCTCAGTCCAAGGAGTTCAAAGATGACTTGAACTTCCATGGGTTCTGCAAGTTCAAGAAGGAGTATCATGGTAAGGGTAGATTCTATCTATATATATTTAATGGGTCACCTAAATATCCAGTCAGGGTTTGGGTGGAGGAGCTAGACAACTTCATGCAACAACTTCAAGTTTCAAAGATTGAAGCCATCAAAGTAGCAGCACTACATTTTGAAGGTAAAGCATATGCTTTGTGGTTGTTTGAATCTTTTTCCTTGAAGAATGCCAATACACATACTTATGCAAGGTTTATTGAAATATTGATATAAAGGTTTGATGAAGCTCCATGTGTATCATATTCTGTTGATATTGTCAAACCACATCAAATGAATCTTTTGCATGAGTTGGAAGGGTCTATGAATCCAACTCCATTTCTAAAGGCTATGAGAGAAAGTGTAAGTTTGTTTGATGCCATGCCAAGGGCAAGATATCCATTGAGTGAGGGGTCCTCTTCTCAAGAGGAAAGCATGAATGTTTCTCCTTCAATAGTTGACCAACATCTAATGTCTCTCATTGATGATGGGACAATTTCAGTTATTGAAGAGGAGGAGAAGGTAGGAGATGATAACACAGTCAAAACAAAGGCACCTCAAGCACCTCATGAAGAATAATTTGGAGAAATTTCTCCAAGGGAAGAAACTCTTGCATTCTTGCAAGGAGTTCCACAAGATCTCACACATAGAGCTCTTGGTACAACACATGAGCAACATGTACCATCATTGTCAAATGATGAGATCTTGGAGATAGAAGGAAGGAGAGAGAAGGAAGGGCATCACAAGATGGAGAACATGAACCCTTCTCTACTTCAGAGCTTGGAAGCACAAATAAGGCAACAGGACTTATGCATTGAAGGAAGGGACAAATTTGTCTACCTACATCCACATTATACTCTATGCCTTGACACCTCTTTGCAAGGAGGTTCTTTAGCAGGAGCACCTCTTGATAGGAGGAAATATAAAGTGTTCTCTCAACTATGGGCAGCATATTCATACTTGGCTAAGGAGGGAGCCTTGGGAGAAGCTAGCACAACGCAGAGAATCTCTCATGAATTCATAAAAGAGATGAGAAATTTCCTGAAAAGGGTATTGCTAACTCCCACTCAGATATCTGCACTGAGAAAGGAGAAATCATAGATCTATGATGGCATGAGCATGAGGGCACATGGAAACTCCATATATTTGGAGTAGCCCATGATCTCTTCATTCACAATGGATATTTCTGAAGATGGCAAGGGGATCCTAACCCTCTTGTATACATGGGCCAAAAGAAGGAGGTTTTGGAAAACAAGGACTTTCCGAGGGGAAGTTGATTTTCATATGCTCCAATCTTGTCTTGTGCAAGAACAGCTGCAAATGGGGCAACAAAAGGAATATTACAATGCTCCAACGTGTGATTTTGATATCAAGGATGTCAAATATGGGAGCCATGAGAAGACAGAGGCTGCATTTCAGACCTCTACAACACTGTCATTCTTGGAGAGCTTCGATCCTTGTTGGGATTCCCAACTCATGATGGAATACTCCAAGGACCTTTTCACATGGGGGGTTCTTGAAGGGGAAGTAAAGGATGAGAGGTTCAAGGTGGTAGATGGAGTTATCTATTTATATAATATTATTCTTTTGGTTAGTGACTCCAAACTCAAGGAGGGACTATTTGATGCCATCTATGAAATCCTGCTTTCCAAACCCACTGGTTTTGTTAAGGAATATCATACTCTTTTGAGAGGTTTCATATGGGAAGGATTCAAGGAAGAGGTGCAATCTAATATGAATATGTGCATGGACTATTTGGTAGAGGAGGAGAAGTATAGCTCTTGGGAAGAGCCACCATCCACAACTCCTTATTCTTTCAGTGAGAGAGGGAACTCATCCATGAGTTACCTAGCTGATTTGAAACAAGTGTATAGAGAGGCTTGTAATTATGAGCATTATAATGTGTCTCCTATATGGTTATATTTCTATAACACTCATTTTCAGGGAATGGTGCTGTTAGGTCTCTGTAATTTATTAGCAATATTGGGAGAGTCCAATCACAGAGTTAACATCATTTCAACCAACTTTGGGATTCTAGGATCTATCCCTCCTGAATCTGGAGAGGGATCTCTCCAATATGTACAAAGATGGATATTGTCTTTGAAAAGCTTAAGGTAATGATATTAGGCTAGTTATGAAGGCCAAGGGTTTTGTTTTGTTTTGTTTTGGATGGTTGAGCATGAAATATTACTTGAGGGGAAAGTCCTAAGTGCAAAAAGTTTCAAAAGTGAGAAGTTGCAAGCAAATAGAACAGTTTTGGCAGATAGATAGATATAACGCTGGTTTTTAGTCCATTGGGCTATGGAGTCATATCTGGGCTTTAATTTAACAACAACATCAAGTGTGATCCAAGGGGCAAGTCATCTATACCACAAGATTATTGAGATTAAAATGATGAAATGGAAACATTAAAATGTTGGAGGGGTGGAAACTGATAATAATTTCTCAGAGGATTTATAGTCAGTCCAAACAAGAAAAGCCTCTTAAGTAAATGTTTTAAAACCAACCAAGGACAGGGCTAACCATAGACTTCTTGGGCAAGTTCTTATTAAAGCAGCTTAATTGACAAACAATCCAGTAATCCACATAATTACCTTCAGAAAGTATGAAAACACATAAGAAAAAGAGAGTGTAACTTAAGATCAGATAAAGTACTTTTAAACCTAGTCTGCTTTCAGTCAACACCAAGGGAAACTTTCAGAATCTGCCTTTGGAGAAAAGAATCTAGGAATCGGGGCAAACCATATCTTCTCTAGTCTAACTTTAATAGCAAATAATGGAAATAACATTCGAGAACAATGTTTGAGCAAACAGAAGGACGAGGGAACGCCAACATTCCTAACTGTTTAAACTGTATTGAATCATTCTTAAATAAACAAATCTGAAGAAAACATTAAGATAAATATTTTTCAGCCAGAGAAGGTTACTGCTATACATAAAATCCTAACCCTGTTTAAACTGTTCTTTACAGAGGGAAAATGAACAATATGGCATACATAGAAGGAAAACGATTAACAAAGAAAGAAGCACTTCACCAGTGATAAAGACCAGGATCCCAAGAAATAGCTTTTATATTGATGTCAAACCAGTTACAATCTTCAAGTCCAATGTTTCAGTTCAGCAATCATCTTCACTATTCAACCTAACTACTCTAGCACAAACAGAGCTTCAAGGGCTAGTGAACACTATGTACAAATAGAAGTCTCGAGCTCAAGTGTATTTCAAAGTTCTGCAACCAATGATTTCTCATATTCTTCGGAGGTATTTATAGAAGAATGAGGAGGTGATATGAGAAAAGATCTCTCAGGATAATTAATACAGGTTCAAGACTTCATGGCCTTTTGAGGGGCTCGATGAAGAAGTTCACAGGTGGAACACTGTATTAACTATTTTACATTTATGAATTAAGCTCAGCAAGAGCTTTATTTGACTTTGAGGCTCTGTACGCTGTGTGGAGTAATTTCTTGGTTGTGTTGGAGGTGAATATCAGATTTTCTTCAATAACTTCGGCCTCTATTTGAATTCTTTGAGGCAACAGGTGGCTCGGTGGTAGTTGAGGAATCAATTTGCCTCAAATGTGGCGGTGGAGGCTTTCTGTCTGATAAAACACTTTAGGTTTTCCTTTAAACTGTGTTTTAGATTGGGGATTAGGATTTTGATAACTGTCTTAGCCGTAATCCCCATAAAAACTGTCTTCAATCTTCATTTGCTGTGCTCTGTCTTCAAAACTGATACTCTTTAATTGTGTTTGAATTAAAATAGTGTATTGTCGATGTGCAGACCCGCACTGGGCTTTACGGCATCAATACTCATAGAGTACTGACAAAACATGGAATAGAGCCCCGTGAATGGCTTCTCTGTAATTAAACAAGGGCATGAGAATCGTCATTCCCAGCCCTTGGCATTTCTTCGTTATACAATGGAAAACCATTTAGAACAGCTGCATCAAACACAAAACAATTAAGAAATCCTGCGAAAAAAAGGTTTAAACTGCTTCAGATGGTGGGGGAGGAGCGTAGCTGTCGGATAAAAATATCTAACGGTGGAGATCGGCGCAAAATAGGAAAATGAGAGCGGGCAGAAGAAATAAGGCGGGGTGGTTTTGGACCGTCCGATCTGGACACGTGGACGGTCCAGATCTAATCGGAGGATCTCAATCGGGGGTGGCAGGAAAGTGCATGCGATGTAAATTTCCAGTGCGATTAAGCGCTGGCCATTGATATGCAGATCAGATCGACGGCGGAAGGTGAATCGAAGGGTTTTCGAAACGGGGCAAGACTTGTGATCGGAGGGAATAAGGACCGTTGGATCTTCGAGAGGATGGACGGCTCAGATTGGATCGGGGATCGGCAATCAGGAGGGAAACAAAAATGCATGCGATTTGAAACTTGCGATTAGAAACTTGTGATTGAGCGCTGCCCGTCCGATCCTTAGGGAGATGGACGGCCCAGATTTAATCGGAGGATCATGATCGGGGAGGGCAGAAAAGGGGATGCGATTGAAACGCAACGATGCGATTGAGCGCTGTCCGTCCGATCATCAGGGAGATGGACGGCCCAGATTTAATCGGAGGATCGCAATCGGGGAGGTCACACAACAACATGCGATTGAAACTTTGCGATTGAGCCCTTTGGGATTGGGCGATAGCCATCGGATCGGGTCTAGATCGACGGTCCAGATCCTTTGATTTCTTGCACCGGCGGGACCCTTATACTTTGCGAGAAACCCAAAAAATTTCGATAAACACCAAGGTTTTGAGTGGATCGGGCAGAAAATATATATGATAGGTTGGCGCTCGATTGCAGGGCCACTGGGTATATGGAGTACCATGGGCCCGGGGCTTTATATAACTAGGGCTAATCACAATCGGAACATTCGGGCCCAGTCTTTTAATCAACCCATTTGTAATTTCTCCGATGGCGATTGCGCGATTGGTCTTTTTGATCAACCCATTTTCATTTATCATGTGTTCTTAAGTTTTTAACTTAAAACTTCGGAAAGTGGTTTTTTGGGTTTACAAAGGAAAAAATTGATCAGAGAGGGATTTTTCAATGGTTTAGCGCCCGATTGCGGGCCTATGGGTTTAAACGAAATAACAATATGATCTGCGGTTTATGACAAAGGGGCT
>JAXQQM020058633.1:0-41057 GCA_034641835.2 Pinus albicaulis
GTAAGGCTCAACAATCATCAAGGTTGTCACTTTGGAGGGTAGAACCATATTGGAAATCCTAGTTGTTAGTGGATTATTCCAAGGATCTTTTTACATGCATGATACTTCATGACCAGCTATAAGAGGAGGGGTATTTAGTCAGAGATGATGTCATCTACTATCATGGCAGGTTCTTCTTATCTAGAGCTTCCAAGCTCAAGGAGAAGTTACTACATGCAGCACATGAATATTTTCTCTTCAGCCATACTTATTCCATGAGAGCATACCATACCATCATGGAGGGATATACTTGGGAAGGCTTTAAAGAGGAGATGTATCAGAATTTGAGGAAATGCATGGACCATGTGGAGATGGAGGAGATACATAACTCTTTCAAGGAGTTATCACATCCACCTATTTCCTCTTGGGGAATGAGATGGGATCTATCTATGAGCCACTCCATTTGTATGAGAATGGTTTATGGTAAAGATCATGTTTATGTGCATAATGACTTAATTGATGATTATTTGCATTCCTTTACCATGCATGTGTAGGCCATTGCCCCAAGTAGGAGAATTCTTCCTTATAAACTTCATGGCCAACTTTGGGCCATAAAAATTGTTGCGCATGGTGATCCGTATTTTATGTAGGAACACAACATAATACACATATAAACATAAGCACAGAGATGCAACAAAAATAATGCTTCATTTTATTATAATCAAATGACTAAAATAAAATAGCTAGGGAACTGGAGGCATATCTCTGAGAAGAGATGTGGCAGCTACAGGCCTCTAAACTGTGTTACAATGAGACATAATGGAAATAAACAGCTAGGGTACTGGAAATTCTTATCTCTGAGAAGAGATGTGTCAGCTACTAGCCCCTAAACTGTGTTACAATGAAAACATGATGGAGATGTGGTGAGATAGGGCACTGGTAGTGCTTATCTCTGAGAAGAGATGTATCGGCTCCCTGCCCCCTGAACTGTGTTACAGAACTGAAATGATGGGAACAAGTGAGCTAGGGCACTGGTAGCGCTTATCTCTGAGAATATATGTGTCGACTCCCAACCCCATAAACTGTGTTATAATGAGGCTCGAAGGCCTATTTATTGTTGAGAAACAATGTAAAATCTGAAATGTCCAAAAACCTAACCCTAGGAGATGAAGCGCCAAAACTGTGGGTCCCGTTTGGGTAAATTGGTGTTTCAACTTCCTAGGGGCGTAACTTTGGCATCCGATCTTCGTTTGATGTGTTCAATAGCTCGTTATAAATATCCATCCAAGGACCCAAGTTTCTCCCCGTTTTCCCAAAAAACGTCGTTTAGGGCCTCAAAACGGCTTCGGAAGTTCAGGACCCGAAAAACTGCTATAAATAGTAAGTTGTATTGAAACTTACAAACTAAAATAACTGATGGTGGGGGTTCAAATGGACTCGATGGGTGGCCACCAATATCCACCTAGATCATTAAGTCCCGAAAACGGCTTCGAGAGTGCAGGACCTGAAAACCTGCTAAAAATAGTAAGTTGTGTTGAAGCTGAAAAACTGAAAGAATTGATGTTACAGGTCCAAATGGAATAGGTGGGAGGCCACTGATATCCACCTGGATCACATGGCCACTACATAGGAGGATATAGGGAAATTATTTATCGTTCAGGGTGCACTCCAAAGGCACCAAAAATTTCTCACCTTCTCAAAACATGTGAGAAGAATATGGCATCAATTAAGTGATGGGGAAACCACTTACCATATCATTATATGATGCAGTTAGGATATATACTGCGCTGGTTCCACATGTGGGACTATGATCCACCTCAATTTTTTCATATGTTTGTTTATGTGCACTTGGTTTTGATCCCATATATTGATCATGTCCTTATTCTTTTTATGGGAATGATTGGAGAGAGGATGGAAGGATTGGATGTGCCCTTTGGGAGAGATATTATCCATGTTTCTTATGCTACATGTTTCAGGGAGAACATTTGGCAAACCATGATTGCTTCATTGGGACATTTTCTTCCTTGTGGGATGAATCATTTTCATCTCATAAGAACTTGGGAGGAGCATGTCATGGAGAGATGGACTAGGAGACACTTGGCTCATGAGGATAAATTTTCACATGGAGGTGTCACCAATGGAGGAGGAGAAGATTTCAACACTCACCTTTACATTTTCTTGAGGACAAGCAACATTTGGGAGGGGAGTATTTTAATATTCCCAATTAGCCATGAGCTAGTTGGAATATTAATTTTTTCTTTTACTTCTTAATTTTTTGAATAAGAGGGTATGGAGACCCATAAATCTTCTTAGTAGGAATAAAATCACTCCTAATGTGAAAGGAGGACATATTAGAAACTTAATTAAGCACCCTTTTTTGTGAAAAGGGGCTGGAGCATCAAGACTGGGTCAACTTTGACCAAATCAACAGCGTTGTTATGGAGAAGTTGACATTTATCATAGGAAAACGCAATTTTGGGTGGAGACTCCATACATGGAAGTAGTGCCTTTAATGAGTGGGGCCAAGGATGAGGAAGCTCACCACTTATATAAGGAAGAGGATGGAAGCCATAGTTAATTTATGTTTATGTTATTATATTTTGATTTATGGTCTGTTTAGACTTGTTGCTCCCTTTAGTTGTTTAGCTAAGATTGCAGTGTTGTTTATCACAAGGTGTTCCCGAGCGGGAATCCCACCTATATCCTTGAGGAGCCTTAATGGAATATTATTTCACTATCATTACACATTCAAGCATTAGGCCAAAGCTTCAATCTTGTGGTACAACACAGTTTCTATTGAGAAATGTGCTGAGTTGCAGGGTGTAGCAGTGGAGAATACATTCGGGTGTTTTCTGATCAATTTTTCAATGGAGGAATGTTTCCTTTCATTGGGAGGCTAGTGAGGAAGGCCCTTGAGCCTTATTGTAGCATTTGGCATCAGGCCACTTGATCATTTTCCCCTAAAACGCAGTTTTTGTCTTGGACTACAATATTTTAGGGAGGAGTTGCATGGTTGGTTTCAGTACACCATTTGGAGAGGAGGTTTTCTAGTGGAGGGATGAGCCTTTCATCTAAAGTATCTATTGGAGGAGGCTATATTCTTTGTCATATCTGATCAGCCACATCTTTCCAACTGTATTGTTGCAGTGAATCTTCAGCCCTAGGGCTTTGATTCATATCTTGTATATTGGTATATTTCTGAAAACCCTCTTGGGTTCTTTGTTGGAGGTTATATAGAGCCTTGATATTTATTGTAGATTCCATATTGAGGCATATAACAGCCATCTATATTTTTTGTATTCATTTTCTGTAGAAGTGCACCTATGATTTCGATGTAGCAATCTTCCGACATTTTGATATAGTAGCAGCACCTCATTATTGAGGGATTTTTTTATTGGAGGCTTGTTGTATCTTGTTATATGATTTGTGACCCATTATTTTATACATATTTTTTGTTGTTATGATTAATGGAAAGGCTACATATTGGTCTCATACTTTGATGTGATGATTTACACTGCTATTTCAAACATTTTTCACTATATTCCTGATTTTCCCATTTGGGAATACTACAGATAATCAATCACACAACACAATATGTATTTGGGGAAAGAACATTTCCTAAAAGCCCACTATATGTATATTTTATAAAATCAAGTTCATGAAACAATACAACTCTTTTCTCTCTTAGAGAAACTCCTGCACTCTTCCAATTGTATCACTCTGATCTAGGAAAAATCAGTCAGTTAGTTAACTAATTCTCAACCACTACTCAACCTACACTACTCACACATTCTTGGAGGACTTTTCACCCTATTAAATAGGAAATTCCCTTGAATTCATTACATAATGCATCCTTTGTCTCCACATGGCTTTATGACTGACCTGTACAATTTTCTAATTACAAAACTGATAGTTATGATCCCTTTACCCTCATTCTCAATTGGGCCCTCCTCAAAACTAACATGCAACAACTATTTATAGTGAATTATTAGTTAACTAATTGTTCACAATTTGTGAATTAAATCATATTTAATTCAATAAATGTCTCACTAGCTCATCACTCATTTAGAACTAGTTAAACTGATTTTAACTCACTTTCTTGAGTTAACTAATTAGAACTCACAAATAACTATAATTGGACCCCCTTAAATCATGGGAGAACTCTACATGCCTCCTCTTTGACCCTCAACTCAAATTTCCTAAGCTAACTCAGTCATTCTAACTTAGTTAACTAATACAAGTTGTTGTTAGATGAAATTACAATTTCTCTTCCAATTTAATTAAGGGAAAATTAAATCAGAAGCCCCCTTGGGTGCCATTTCTTAGTTCCATTTCAACACCATTCACAGAGTCCTGATAGCTATGCCAGCTCTTGGGAATACCTAAAAGAGCTAGGCCCACAAAATCATCTTGGGAAACTATTAACCCAAAACTTCCAAGCTCATCTCGACATTGAGTGAACTTTGTCAAGTATTTTTGGATAGTGTCACCCTTCTCCATCTTGATCTTTTTTAGCTTGTCTTTCAGCTTCAGCTTGCTACGGTTGTTGTTATTCTGAAACATATTTGTTAAGGCATTTATAATTATCATATGGAGTCTCATTTCCATGGATATTTGAGACAATATTATCTATAACTCACTCTAACAAGATCCATCTCACCTTTTCTACAGTCTTCTTCCATGCATCAACAAGTTGAGAATCTGTTATTGCGGGCTAGGGAATATCATTGGCTATGAATGTATTCATTCTTTTATCCTCTAGCATTGCCTCCATCTTTTCCTTCCATTCTATGTAATTCAAATCTCCCTAAAGGGAATATTCGAGTCTCAATCCATTGAAATACATCTTGATCAATTGCTGCTCCTAAAGAATAAATCTACAAATTCTATGTACCTATTCAAAAATAAATTTGGTTCTTCTCTTCTATTGTGATTCTTGCTCTAATACCATTAGAAATTATCCAAATGGATTCAACTGATATTTTAATGTACTAAAACAAAATATTGAATCCATCTACAAATTGTGAAACCAATTTGATCGCATAATCACATAACAAGTAAGAGAAAGAAATTATCATTCACACAACACAAGATGTATCTGGGGAAAGAAACTGCTCAAAGCCCCGACATCTGTATATTGCATAAATTTAATATCGTGAAACAATACAATGATATTTCCCTCCCTAAGAAACCTCTGCACTTTCCTGACTGTCTCACTCTGATCTAGGAAAAATCGCTCCAGTACTTAACCAATTCTAAGCCTCTCTCTGACCATCCTTGCTTACGCATTCTTGGAGGAATTGTGGCCCTATTAATAAGAAAAGTCCCAAGAATTTTTTGTGAAATTCCTTCAAGGAAACCTGATGACCTCATGCATGACCTGTGTTATCACTCGGTTGGTACCAATTTGGATTTTCAATGGTCAACCTAATGCAACTATTTCAAACCACTTTGGACTATAAATTAGCCCTTCCAGTTAGAGAGGGCTCTTTCAAAGAAAATATAAAATATTCAAGAAAAAAATCATATTTGCATACGGATAACTCTGTATTGTTTGTCTTTTAATTGATTTTGCAAGTGGAAAATGTATGAAAGGCTACCATCAGGCACGGAGCCAACTAATGGGACTTCAATCACAAACAAATGTAGTTCATGGAAGATGAGGCAAGTAAGCTTAAAAAGATAACTTTTACAGCATGCACATAACACATAAAGGAAATTGGAGCATAATACTATGAATTCCAAGTAATCATGAGAATGTGAAGTTGATGATAATATCATAAAATGGAAAAAACACAGACACATAAGCTTAAAGGAATGCTCAGGTCTGAAAAACACTTTTGCAACTATATATTAACTTGGTGAAAACAAATTACATAATATTCCTCTCATCTACATCATCCACCTCCACTTAGATTCAATAAACCTCTCATTTATAGAGTGAGATCTTTGTTACATAGGTCTTCCACTTGGGATAAACTTTGATACTTGGCCTAGAGACCTAATTTAACTAGGATTACATCAATTTGAGAAATAATAGGGATATTTTTGTCTTAATAGAGTTGGTAATCAAAAATGACTCTGTGATTATTAATTACTTAAACATAATTTCTAACAACCCATGTTTTTCATCCTTATCGAATCGAAATGCCATGTTGAGGTGGAAAAGAGATGCATTGGATTTAAGGTCTTTATACTACTGAATTGAAGATGATTTATCCATTTCTGTCAGGTGGCATCATGATGAGTTGTTTTAACCATGTCAGCCATTTGGAATGGATTATTGAGCTACCCCTAGAACAGATGGCCCAATGATATCCATGATCTCATTAACTAACTCAACCAATTTAATTTCTACATCGACTGTAATGACAAAGCTTTGGTGATGAAGGAAGGGTGAGAGATCTGCAAGAAAAGGGAACTAAAATGGTGTCTAAAGGGGTTTTTTTATGATTACATAGTATTTTCTGTTAGGGGTGTGGGTCGGTTGAGATTTCGAATGGTCATACTAAGAATGCATTTAATTGGGTTACGATCTATTCCAGGTGCCAGGTGATGAATGGAGGGAGGTGCGAGGAATGGAATAGTAAGCAGGAGCAGAATCGGGCAGGAGGATATATGTGGCAGTAGGGGAGTGGAGGGAAGTACGGGAGAAAGATGGTGGGAAAGGAGGGATGTTTGGCGGATTTCGGAGGGGGTCGAGGTGGTTTATGGTTTTTGAGCGGGGGGAGGGGGGGTGCAAAGTGCCACAATGGTGACATGTTAGGTGGGTCCAACATGAATGAAACATCTTTTCAAACCCTGTCCCCAATGATAAATGTAGGATGGAAATTGGAGGCCAAAAAACACTATCAGCCGTAGATATGGCAGAGTGAAGATCACGCAGCTGATTGGAGCATAAATTTTAACCAGATATGACAAATTTCCTTTGTAATTTACAAATTTTATCAAATGGGTAGAAAATTTGGCTAAAATACATAATACCCTGAAATTATGATAAAAATATTATGATCCCAAAATTAGGATAAGAGCCCCCAATAACATAAAAACAACCCTTTTTTACCCTTTGAACCCTTTTTGGAAATAATTTTCAGAATGAAATATTATTTCACAACAGCTCAAATACAATAATCATCAGTTATAACCAAGTGACCCTATAAAAATTATAGGACACTAACATAGGCTCCAATTGGGGATGTTGCGCCCCTGTGGTGTAGCAAAGAACCAGCAGCTCCAATGCCTTATTCATTGGGCAGTTCCCAACCACTTGTCATATTCTTAAGCCTACACCTGACCCTTGACATGATCTTGAAGAAAAAACATTCTACAAACCAAAAATTGCAACTACAACCTTCAAACTAAATGCTGAAAGAGATGCTTGCCCAACAAGCTTAATTATGTACATACCAATCCTACTCTAACAGCTAAAAATCCACCTGCTTAACTCAAGCAATATGAAACCTCTAGTATAACCAGTCAAAGAGCTAATCCAAAACCTGGGCTTCTTGATTTCACTTGAACAAAATCATAATAGGGTCATCTATTGGCAACTAAGAATGAAAATTGAATCCATAACCTAAAGTTATAAATGAAAGAAACTCCACCTTCACTGGTGACTGAAATAGACTTACCAAAGGATCTTGATAATAATGAAAAATCTCCTCTTTTGATGAAAGTAGCAAATCAACAAAAGGATCCTTAAAAACACTAAAAAGTATCATGTCCTTATGATACAAAGGACACTCTTCATTCATAGCTACACATTGTCTCTATTTTATTCCTTCATTTTCAACATCATTCTTAAGACAAGACTCTGAATGTTCATGAAAATATTCAATGGGAGAAACTATATAATGTGCTACATGGATGTTTAAAAATGACTTTTCATGCATTACAATAAGAACTTCATGTATATAATCGCGCACAAACATAAATTGTTGATCATTTAAATCTGCAACAAGACATTTTGGAACAATAACTTGTGGATGAAAAAGTTGCTAATTATTTTCTGTAAGTGCTTCCTTATGACAACCTTCAAGCATACTCAAGGAATCAACCTCCTCATGATGAAATGAAACATGTTTCACATAAGCTTCTCCTTGATCCTACCCTTTTTCATGTTCCTCAGCATTCAGAGGTTTAGAAAATGAACAAAGTGAAGAGCCTTGTAACTGAACATCTTTATGTTCCTCTTTATCATCTAAATAATGGGAAAGCTGTTGCAAATTTTCAAAATTTTCATGGGATATAGCTTGATTGTCAAATTTCTAATCCATTAAATTCATATTCAAATAAATAAAAGACATATTTTTGTTGGAAACCTTATTTATTATCATGACAACTGGCCTGACAAGAGAATTCATAAAGTGCCTCTAACATAGCCTCATCTAAGCACTCTCTATTATCACCGGGAGTTTTAAGATATGGAATAAACATCTCAAAAAAATAACAATAGTCTTGTAACAATGATAAGGAATAATGAGATTTCTCATAATGTTCAAAGAACGTTCTATGGAAATCTTTAAGAGAGAACAAGCTTCACATCTACAAACCTTCATACCATCTTCTAGCTTCATCCTCTAGGGTCACCATAAACATTTTCATGAGACAATCCTCAGGAAAATCAACTCGAAACTTATGTACATGAATATGGAATCTAACCAAGTGAAGAGCAACATTCATTTTATTTTCATCCTTAAATATAGGAATAAAACTTAACCAATCAACTCTAGGAATAGGATTTGGAAAACCATGGAGGTGAGACCGATTCATATGGGCATACCTGAAATTATTTCTTTCAATGGTACTAATCTTGGAACTTCTTCAAGGTACTGATATTCAAGAAGTGAAGTCACCATGAAGCCGTGAATTTTCGAATTCTTCAATAATGGGGTCACCAAGTTAGAAGCAAAACCTTGAATATTTTTTATCTACTGCTACCTTCAAGAGCTCAGTTAACTTTATTGGAATCAATTACCTAGGATAATGCAACTTCAAACTCCTGACAGATGCACCAAAATTTTATCACTAGGCTGGTACCAATTAGTTTATTCAATGGCCAACCTAATGCAACTATTTCAAACCACTTTGTACTGGAAATTATCCCTTCCAATTAGATAGGGCTCTCTCAAAGAAAATATAAACTATTCAAGATAAAACTCTTATTTTCATATGGCTAACTCTATATTGTTTGTGTTTTAATTGATTTTGCAAGCAAAAAATGTATGAAAGGATACCATTGGGCATGGAGTCAACTAATAGGACTTCAGTCACAAACAAATGTATTTCATGGAAGCTGAGGTAAGCTTAAAAATATAACTTTTACAGCATACACATAACACATAAGGAAATTGAAGCATAATACTATGAATTCCAAGTATTCATGAGAATGTGAAGCTGATGATAATATCAAAAAATGGAAAAAAACATAGAAACATAAGCTTAAAGGAATTCTCAGGTCTAAAAAACACTTATGCAATTGTATATTATCTTGGTGAAAACAAATTACATAATATTCCTCTCATCTACATCATCTAACTCCTCTTATATTCAATAAACCTTTCATTTATAGAGTTAGATCTCTATTGCATAGGTCTGCCACCTGGGCTAGACTTCGACACTTGGCCTAGAGAACTCATTTAACTAGGATTACATCACTTTGAGGAATAATAGGGATATTTTGTCTTGATAGATTTAGTAATAAAAAAGGACTCTATGATTATTAATTACTTAAATAGAATGTCTAATAACACATGTTTGTTATCCTTATCAAATCGAACTTCCATGTTGAGGTGGCCAACTGATGCACTGGATTTAAGGTCTTTATACAACTAAATTGAAGACGAGTTTTCCATTTCTATGAGGTGGCATCATGATGAGTTGTTTTAACCATGTCAACCATTTAGAATGGATTTTTGAGATGCCCCTAAAACAGATGGCCCAATGATATACCTGATCTCATTAACTTCCTCAACCAATTTTCTTTCTGCATTGATTGCAATGACAGAGATTTGGTGATGAAGGTAGGGTGAGTAATTTGCATGAAAAAGGAACTAAAATGGTGGCTAAAGGGTTTTTTTTATGATTATAGAGTAGTTTCCGTTATGGGTGTGGATCCATTGAGATTACGAATGGTCATCCCAATAATGCATTTAATTAGGTTACAGTCTATGACAGGTGTCAGGTGGTGAATGGATGGAGGTGCGGGGAATGGAACAGTAAGAGGGAGTGGGATCAAGCGAGAGGATATATGTAGAATTAGGGGAGCGGAGGGAAGTACATGGGAAATAGGGTGGGAAAGGAGGGTTGTTTGGCAGATTTCGGATGGGGGTCGAGCTGGTTTATGGTTTGTGAGATGGTGGCGGGGGGTGGAGGGGGCGGGTGGGAAGTGCCGCAGTGGTGACATGTTAAGTGGGTCTAATGGGAATGAAACAAATTTTCAAACCCCTTCCCCACTGATAAAGGTAGGATGGAAAGGGGAGGCAGAAAAACACTATCGGCCATAGATATGGCAGAGTGACGATCAAGCGGTTGATTGAAGCACAAAGTTTAACCACATATGACAAATTTCCTTTGTCGTTTACAAATTTTATCAAATGGGCAGAAAATTTGGCTAAAATACATAATACCCCAAACTTAGGTTAAAAATATTATGATCCAAACTAAGGATAACAACCCCCAATAATGTAAAATCAACCCTTTTTTACCCTTTGACCCCTTTTTGGAAATAATTTTCGAGATGAAATATTATTTCACAACATATAAAATATAATAACCATCAGTTATAATCAAGTGACCCTATAAAAATTATAGGATACCCTAACATAGGCTCTAGTTAGGGATGTTGTGCCCTTGTGGTATAGTAAAGAACCAGCAGCTCTAGTGCCTTATTAATTGGAAAATTCCCAACCACTTGATATATTCTTCAGCATGCATCCGACCGTTGACATTCTCTTGAAACAAAAACACTAGATGAACCGAAATTTGCAACTACAACCTTCAAACTAAATGTTGAATGAGATGCTTGCCAAACAAGATTATTTATGTACATACCAATCCTACTCTAACATATGAAAATCCACTTGCTTAACTCAAGTAATATGAAACCTCCAATATAACTAGTCAAAGAGTTGATCCAACACCTAGGATTCTTGATTATGCCTGAACAAAATCAGAAGTGGATCATCTATAGGCAACTCAAAATGAAAATTGAATCCATAACCTGAAGTTATAAATGAAAGAAAATCCACCTTCACTGATGGCTAAAATAGGCTAACCAAAGGATATTGATAATCATGAAAAATCTCCTCTTTTGATGAAAGAAAAAAATCAGAAAAAGGATCCTTGAAAACACTAAAAATTATCATGTCCTGATGATCCAAAGGACACTCTTCATTCATATCTGCAGGTTTTCTTTGTTTTATGCCTTCATTTTCAACATCATTCTTAAGGCAGGACTCTCAATGTTCATGAAAATATTGAATGGTAGCAACTATATCATGTG
This sequence comes from Pinus albicaulis, assembly GCA_034641835.2. Taxonomy (NCBI): domain Eukaryota; kingdom Viridiplantae; phylum Streptophyta; class Pinopsida; order Pinales; family Pinaceae; genus Pinus; species Pinus albicaulis. Next base: position 11,483 of record JAXQQM020058633.1, read on the forward strand.
CTACATGGATGTTTAAAAATGATGTTTCATGCATTACAATAAGAAATTCATGTATATAATCATGCACAAACTTAGATTTTTTATCATTTAAATCTGTAACAAGACATTTTGGGACACCAACTTGTGGATGAAAAAGTTGTTGATTATTTTCTATAATTTTTTCCTTATGACAACCTTCAAGCATACTCAAGGAATCAACCTCCTCCTCATGATGAAAAGAAACATTATTCACATAAGCTTATCCTTTCTCCTACCCATTTTCATGTTCCTCGACATTCAAAGGTTAAAAAAATGAACAAAGTGACGAGCCTTGTAACTGACCATCTTTATGTTCCTCTTTATCATCTAAATATTGGAAAAGTTGCTGCAAATTATCACAAATTTCATGGGATATAACTTGGCTGTCAAATTGTTGATCCCTATCATCTTGAAATAAAGAAGAGACATTTTTTTGTTGGAAACCTTCTTGATTATCATGACAACTTACCTAAGAAAAGAATTCATAAAGTGCCTCTAAGATATCCTCATCTAAGAACTCTCCATTATCACCAACGGTTTTAAGATATGGAATAAACACCTCACAAAAATCACAACAGTCTTGTAACAGTGATAAGGAAGAATGATATTTCTCATAATGTTCAAAGAATTTTATATGGAAAATTTTAAGAGAGAACAAGCTTCCTAGATGCAACCCTTCATACCATGTTCTAGCTTCATCCTCTAGGGTGGTCATAAACATTTTGATGAGACAATCCTCAGGAAACTCAACTCAAAACTTATGTGAATGCATATGTAATCTAACCAAGTGAAGAGCAACATTATCTTTCTTTTAATCTTTAAATATAGGAATATAAGTTGACCAATCAACTCTAGGCATATGATTTAGAATACCAGGGATGTGAGACCAATTCATAGGGGCATACCTGACATTCTTTCTTGCAATAGAAACTATCTTGGAAATTCTTCAAGCAACTGATCTTCAAGCAGTGGAGTCACCATGAAGCCATGAATTTATGAATTCTTCAAGAATGGAGTCGCCAAGGTAGAAGTACAACCTTGAATATTTTTGATCTCCTGCTACCTTCAAGAGCACAGTTACTTTGATTGGAATAAATTACCTAGGATAATGCATCTTTGAACTCCTGACATGTTAGTGCTCTATTGGATCTTTGAAGGTTGAAAAGGAGTCCAACAAAGGTAACTACATACCAAGCTCTTGCCAAGTAGCTAGCTCTACTACGCAGGAGAGGGCTCTCTCCAAGGGATCATAGCCAAGAAGGCTGGATCAATTAGTTTTTATGCTAGGTATAGTAGCTCTAGGGTTTTTATGGGATGATTTGGGTGTTGGATGAGTGAATTAGGTCAAAGAGGAAACTAGGTCAGGGAAAAAGGACCAGCAATTGCAAACATCTAATGGGGCAAGGTAGATAGATAATTTAACACTTTAAGGAGATTTTATGGAGTGAATTAGATTTATGAGGTGCTAAAAAGAGCATGACATACATGAATTCTTTTTAAACGGAAGAAATGAAAAAAATTTATGATAATTCTCCCAAAATAGAGCATTAAAAATGAATTCCGCTTATCTCACTTAAGAATCAACCATATTATAGAAATGACATGATCATGGAAAGTAAAAAACATTCACACATATGTAAATAGAAGAAGAAACTATGTCAAAATACATTACCACATGAATCCCACCAAAATAGATGCAACTCTGTCAATAAATTACTGCCAAAAGTCTGACACAATAGTGTGCTCTGATCAATACAAAAACATACAACCCTTGCAATGAGAAAGGAGGTGGAAGATATAGGCCAAAAAAATATTTTCCCACTCTCAGGGGTTGAATCCCTGACTTGTGGAGCTAATCCCCAAAATACAAAAATGAAAACCCAAAGACTAGGGAGGTCAACCAACTCATCCCTAACTTTGGTAAAACTGATTCATTCATCCAAAAATACGCTTTTACCTAATGTATTTACCATATGGTAACTAAAATTAACTTTATTACATTTATATCATCAAATTACATTAGTACAATTAATGAATTATTTGACCAAACTGAGAAAATTTGGAAATTTTGGAAAAAATCAACAAACTGACAAGAGCGCAGCACCAACTTCAAGGTTGAATTTGAGGGACTTCTTGACATCCAAATTGAGCTCATAATATCTCATTGGACATTTTCTCATTTCTAGTTTCCAAAACTTCCCTTGGTTTCTAAAAATAATGAGTCGAAGGCCTCCAAAAGTGAATTCTCCCAACACTGCTCCAAAGAACAGCACCATCTTGAAAATGGGGGCAGAAAGGTGTTTGTTTAGGTGTTTTTGGCCACTTCTCCCTACCAGATTGTCAAATTTTCGAGTTCCAACAGTAAAAATTGAATGTATAGAGCCTTGTGAATCTAATGGTGGTGGTCATTTTTTATTTGTAGGCTCCTAGAGAAAGTGCAGTGCCCTAGGCATTGCGCTTTTGATAAGCTCAATATGCTGAATTTCTGTGAAAATTTGTCAAAATGAAAAAAATTACAAAACGTTGCCCAAAAAATCTCATAATTGGTAGATAGAGTGCTCATGAAGTTTCTTAAGGAATAAATGAATAATCAACAAGAATTTCAAGTTTTCCCTTGTCCTTTTTCTTGGCTAGGGTTTCCTTCAATTTGTACCTCAACTACTTGATTTTGATGTTGTTGATATGATTCCTTGTCTTGTACCTATTGGCCATGTTTCTAAGCATTTATTTGTCCTTGTTTTCCTTTTGAAGGAGCTTCTCTAGGTTTAGGTTCACTCTATTAAGCCAAACCTCTCTGTCATCCTCAATCGTTTTTCCAATCCTCTTCTCAAAAGTGAAGGTTTTCAGCCTCAAGTTTTTGTTTTTCCAATGCTTTCTCAAGACCTCTTGTTCTTGGTTTTTTCCTGCTAGGTTGATCATAATAATTGGTGTTTTGGCTCCTGGCCTTTAGGAGCTCTAATTCCATGAGCACTTGCTTTTCATTTAGTTTTTTTTCCTCTTGCTCAAGGTAGGATATCACATATCTTTCTTTTTCCAAGTTATCCTGCAATTATTTGATTTGGGCATCCTTCTCTTTGATGATCAAGTTTGAGACTTGATGATCATCTTGGAGATACAAGTCTACCAAATCAAACTTTTATTCTTCTTCATGAATATCTACCTCCTTATGAACAACTACATCATCCTGATGTACCTGCTTTGATGATGAAGAAGGCAAGGTCCCTTTCACAATCTATGGAGCAAACACTTGCCTAGGTCCCCTTTGATAGGTTTTAACTTGTTTTTCCTTTTTGGTCTTCTTCATTGCAGCCCTGCTAGATGACCTTGTTTCTTTTTTAGGCACTGATACTGGGGGTGGAATTGGTCTAGAAGGTTGAGATGGTGGAGCAATGAATACATCATTCTCAATGAAGGTTTCCCAAGCAATGTTGGGCTGATTGAGATGATGCAGGACAATTATCTTGATAAGAGAGTGATGAAAAAAATTTCTCATATGATGTTTTGGCTCTCTACTCTGCACTTTTTAGGCCATCTTGTCAATGCTCCTTTACAAATAGTGAGGGATGTTGAGAAATTTCACCCTTGTGAAGTGCATGAGCAACTTGATGTGATATGAGTACAGTCAGGAGAATCTTCCCTCACAAGTGAAGTATTTCATGATGATCTTCATCATGGGAGAAAATCTGTCAAGTAGGTGGTTGAAAGGAAAAAATTTCTTGTTATCATTTTTGTACCTTGGCTTGAGGAATGGTTCATAGTGTTGGGCATCTATTTTTAGGGACTTGAACCATTTTTCACCCACATTGGGTATCCCTATGGATGTAACAATAATATATATGGAGATGGTAAAGGTCACCCCTGCAATGGTCACTTGATATTCTTGAAGATTGGAGATGAAAACTCTGGTCAAAGCAAGATGATTTTGAACTCTCTAGACTAGCTCATAGAAATCAAAGCAACCCACATGTTTGAAGAAATTGAATGTCATGGGTGAGGCCACTAAATCTCTAGTTTTGGATGGATCAAGCCATAAAATCCTCCCTCCCTTTTGTGGTATTCTTTCCCCTCTCTCCTCCTCCATGAAACATCTTTTCTCCTCCATGCGTTTGTTTTGTTTTTGAAAACCTTAGGAAATGGGAAGGGGGGTAGAAAGTAGGTTCAGGGAGTGGAAATGAGTGTAAGAAAAATTATGTATGTAGGGAAGGGTGTTATGGAGCTTAGGTAAGTGGTAGGGGATAGAAATACTTAGGGAAATGGGGTGGGGAAATTTATTATAGGGATAGTGAGGTTGCCTAGGAAATTTGGAGCCTAATATTAGGGTTTTTGGAAATAAAGATTGGGAATAAGGAATAATGCTATGTAGGGATAGGAGAAATGTTTTCTGAGATGTGGGAGAGGTAAATTATGTCTAGGGAAAACACTTTAACATGTAGGAGTAAAATTAGGGTTTCTTAGCTATAAAACATGAAATTATGCATGAGGAGGGTTATCATCACAAATTTAATATCACGAAATCATAGGAGGGTGTGAAATCATGTAACTTAAATGCTAGGATCTGTAGATAACCTCACTTGATGATTTGACTGCTTACAAAACTAACTGAAATTTTTGAAAACAGCAGAAAACCAATGAAACTTTATGGCCTTCACCTCGGGCTCCAAGCTTCGGTGATTCTCTGCATCACACTTTGCAAAAAACTGAAATTGAAAGAAACTTGCTCCTGAAAGTGAAATCAAATCAAATTGAAATGATACCAACCTACTCTAATCTGCTGCACAATTGTTGATTAGGTGAAATGATCCTTCCAGTGTAACCAATCCAGCAAATGACTACTTACTGAAATTTTGTTCTCACTTTCCTTGAGCAGGAAGAATGATATATATGTAGGAAACTCATAATAAAAACCGAAACCAAGACTTATGGTGAAAAACAAGATAACGTTCATCTTCTCCAATGCTTGCAAAAGACTACCCAAGGGATCTTGAAAATCATGAAGCATTACATTTTTTGGATCAACAAAAGGAGATGAGTAAGCATTATTCCCATATGGTTGTAAAAAATTAGCAAAAGGATCCTCCATAATATTTTTAACAACATAAGTGTCACATCTACAGGATCCAGGACAAACTCCTTTTCATCAGCACACTTTTCATTTTCTAAACCTTGAGAAATATTTGTATCTGCAAGTGGCTCTAAAACAACTTATTATTTATCATTTCTCTCCTCTTCATAATCACTTGGAAACTGGCAAGACTGTATAACAACATCATCATTATTAACGGATGGAATATGGATTTGCAAATTTAAAATATGATTTATTTCTTCTTAAGTCAAAGGAGAAAGTACTCTTTGTTTTCTTTGGATGAAACAATAATTGTCTTCTTTCCCTCCTAAATATTCACAAGGATGCTGAATATTTTCTTTAATATCAAGAAAAGGAGCAGATAAATTTTCATTAGATTTTTTATTTATTTCATGTGGTTTCATTTAACTATCAAGATGCAAAATTATTTCATCTTCAAGCAAAGGGGAAGCTATAGTATGTTGAATATGATCTTGTGTATCAAAGTGACTATCTCCTTCAGATTGTTGTTGAAAGGAGAAATCATAGAAGGCTTCAATGGTCTCTCCATAATTCATGCATTCGATATCATCAATACCCTTAAGATATGAAATAAAAACTTCACTGTAATCACAACAGCTTTGTAAGAGAGATAAAGAAATATTAGACTTCACATAATGTTTGGAAAAAATCTTATGGAAATATTTAAGAGAACATAATCTTCCTTCTGGTAACCCTTCATACCATACGCTATATTATGCGGGATTATGGATTACGAATAAAAAAAATTCCCTAAATATGGTGCTATGCATTTAGAACAACAGATCAAAGACTTTGCAGACACTTTTCCTAAGAATAAATAGACACATAGAAATATGGAGAAACTTATTGGAGTCCAAGCACTTCATATTCTCCTTCTATCGCTCCTGATGTAGCTTCCAATCCAACTTTGGTCGCCAGACTAGTTCCTGCAAGTATGAACACTAAAAATCAAAGAGATTGCAATATACAAATGGATATTTATCTTAATCAGTTAAATAAATGAAACATGAAACATATACATCAACTAAGAATCTATGATATCTAAGATAGAAACATATACATATACATATGTGGGAAAATGAACATCAATATTTATTAATGGATAGAAGGGGGGATGTTACAACCAAATTTTGATTTGATGTCACCAACTCCAGCATCATCCCAGCCTCATCACAATGAGAATCTCTCCAGCAGCATATCACTCAAATCAAATACTCAATTGAGAATCCAACATCATTTCTTTACCAAATTTCTTCCTTCTCAAGCACTAGGATCTGTGCTCAATTTATAGATCAGCTGAAGGTAGTTTCACAATCAATGACTTTATAATATAAGGCACTGGCCATGTGGAGATTCTAGAACAATGAGAATTTCGTTCCCAATTGACCAACACACTCTTGAATGTGGGGAAGTGCTTTGTAGAGCACCCTTTAATGGAGGTAATTGCATATGCAAAGCAGTTAGTCCCTTGAGAGGCTATGTTGGTGAGCTCATAGGTGATATAATATGTACTTCAAATCTTGGAAACTTTGCAATGGAATTCATGGATGATTTTTTCTTGTTCTTTTTGTTAGGGCATGTAGCAACTGAAATGATGGGGGATGATAGACCCTATTCATTGGTTCTGGGGATGATGTCCAATTTAACCAGGTCATTGGGAATGGTGCCCAAATTGGCCTATAACAATTTCCCCCTAAAGCATGAAGTCAGAATAATAATAACAATATTTTTTGAATACATTACATCATTATATATCCTCTTGATCACGAATTTCTGAGGGAAGGCATTCCCATGCTCAGCACATAAACTATATAATAACATGTACATAGTGCAGAAAGTCGTCTACATTGGAATTTTTCCCAATATAGACATGCCTACAGATATAGGCCCATGTTCGTATAACGACTTGTATGTAAGGTCACCATACAAATGATGTGTACAACAATCCTGAAATTTCAGCCTGGATGGCTGAAACTAGATCTGGGGTCTTCTTATCTCATTCACTCGATATTTTGGGTACAAGTCTAGCCATGCGAATATATGATTTGTAGTCGAACATGATAAGACATCGTTTGATTACCAGCCAATGATGTGAGTTGTTAACAAATTCGAGAGAACCACCATTGATTTTAATGGCCCTTAAGTCACTACAATACATTTCCTAAGGCGTGAATATATGATTTGATGTTGAATGCAAAAAAAAAAACTTTCGCTCAAAAGTCCATAAGCTAGGATCTTGTCGATGTTGTAGCAATCCTCATGGTACTGGAAGATGATGTTTCTAAGTGAACTTCCTGCATGATGATTTGACGTCGATAGGAAGTCACTTTATTGCAAAATGGGAGTTTTTGATTTCGAAGAAAAAGTGTGACTTGATATAACAATGTTCAAGGATGAATGTCATGAGAATGAAGGTTTATGAGTATTGCATAAGGATGAGTATTCACTAGATGACTTCTCTTGAACATATCGGCAACACCGGGAGGAGTTGGCAGCATTGACCCAAAACCAAAGTGAAGGTATGATGAACCATTGGTATGAATGAACCGTCAAGAAGATTACCCAACCCAAACAGTCATGATGATGCAGTGAAGTGTCATGTTCAAGAGTGACCTGCTACCATAAAAGTTCTTTTCACTTTCCCAAATTTTCCCCGGTCATTTTTCAACTAGTACCTTTTTATTTTTTAACAAGATTGAGGAGGATAACATATGCTTGATCTGTAATTCAACCCTTAGGGAAAATAATATATCTCTATTTAATAATTTAACAAGTCTAGCGATGAATGAAATTAGATTCTTGCCATGAACGACAAGCCCACCGCTATTTTATGTTTTAACGAGCCTAATGACAGTGACATCCCAGTCCTTTTTCATATTTATAGAGTTTGAAAAAGAGGACGAAATAAAACTCCATAAGTACTTTTTCGTAAATTTGTCGCTCAAATCCGAAAAAGTGTAAAATAATATCTGAGATAACCTCCTAGCCATGTTCAACTAAGGCATTCCTTTTTCATAAATAATATATCTCAGTCTGGAAAAGGGTTAAACTTATACTGGGTAGATATCAATTCATTTATTTTTACTAGCTTGAAAAGACAAGTGTTGGGCAATATTTTCACATTATTGGAGTCTGAAAAGAGATAAAAGAAGACTCCAAGGGTTCCTTTTTTGTTGTTTGAAGCTCGAAAAAGAGATAAAAGTGTGCTTCAAGTCCTTTTTCATTTTTTAACAAAGCTCGAAAAATAAGGATAAAAGTATGCTTTGTGGTCAAATCATTCTTGAAATAAATATGCATAACTAATCTGTTCATCAATTGTAAAACTAGTTTAGAACAACATTAAATGGATTAAAAATACATGTTTCATGATAAAAATAGAATAAAACCATAGTCACAACAATAAATATGATTTTAAATAATCAAATGATTAATTAAAAGAGCTTTACTATTAATTTTTACCATTTGAAAGTTACCATTTTCATTTTGGAGCTTTGAACATGTTTTTTCCCCCGAACTTTAGCCGTTGATTGTGATCGATTCTGTGAAGGGTTTTCATCGCCATTGGATCCAGATTGGTGCAATAAACCCTCTCTTTCTTTAAGTTGTCATTTCATAGCAAATTTATAGGGATTTGGGCCCCTTAGGGTAAATTGTTTTTCCAAAGAGGGAAAGGCACCCTTGAGTATCAAAAATTTCATTGTGGAGCACCTAAATTGAAGCCTAGGTGCATATGCAATGCACTGTCCCTTCTTCAAGACTGCATTGGGCACAATTCATATTCTTGATTCTTGCATTGTAACCAAAATTTGCCTAATTTTTTACATGAAAAGGAGCCTAATGAGTCTCATGGTTATGTTCCAGGATTTCATCGGGCTAGAATGACGATTACTTAGAGAGAAAGAGAGCTTGAAGAACAAAATATGATTTTCCTAAATTATTTGGGTACAATAAGAGCTCTAAGAGGTTGTGGGTTATTAAATTACTTCCGCTTGTTAGGGATGAGGAAACAAATAGAACACTTGGAGTTCCTAGTTCGAGCATGGGATCTAGCTATTGAGGCATTTCACATTAGGAACAAAGTGGTTCCTATTACAGTGGAGGATTTATATTTTATTACAGGCTTTTCGTGGAAAGGCTTGCCTATTTCTCTCTCAGGGTTTTCTCTTAGAGGAGAGACAGTGAGAGACTATGTTTTGAAATATTGCTATCCAAGGGCATAGCCAAGCAAGGATGGGAAAATAAACATCTGTGACATTCGTGATTTGCCTTTGAGAACAATTCTTTTCATAATCACAAATCTTGTCGGCACCTTTACAGTACATGTAGCAAATAGATCATATATGCAGTATGCGCTAGAGTGCATGGAGCCAACAACCTTCAACTAGTCTGAAGCCGTACTTTCTCAAATAAAAGAACAACTAAACAAGGCAAAGGGAGGAAGGAAGAAAAACTTCAGTTATGGTTCGGTCCTCATTTCATTTTCCTTAGAGTGGATTCCACTTATGCAGCCTCAACATGTGACACTGGGTGTGTCTAACCCTAGAGATCTGAGGATGCAGAGATGGGTAGAACTAATGGCTAGGCATGCAGGCCAATCATCCATTATTTTCTTGACTGCATTCTTCACCTGGTTCAGGCGACAGGTTATCGACATCGATGAGTATGCATACGCAGGCATCGATTTCCGAGGAGATCTAGACTTAGCTTTACTATAAGGCACTTAGTGGAGTGCAATAGGTAAGAATGTTTTGACAATAATTTTTTTTTTCTAATGTTTTTGCAATTTTTTTGTATTTTTATTTTTTCCCAAGACTAAAATAAAGTTGTAATGTAACGCAGATGTTGGTCGAGTTCAACTGGTGGAGGAACCAAAGCATGGAGCGGATGGGCCAGCAGAGAGGGTTGTCAGGAGAGAAGTCCTTCAGGATTTAGACATGGATGAGACTCTGTATGAGATTTAGCAGCACATAGAGGGGTTGACCTTCGGAATTCTGGATTTCCAGATCGAAGTGTTACCCATGCGACTGCAGTGCCACACTATAGGAATTCCTAACCATTGGATGCGGTTACTGCGTAGGATAGATATATCTATAGCATGTTACAATGAGCATCACTAGTTTACTTTTGACATGTTGCATACATTTTGAGGTCAAATGACCAATGTGTCTTGGGCACAAATTTTTTTTAAAACCTATAACTATCTATCTATTTGATTTCGGTGTTTTCCTATGTTTATTGTGCAATCCTATTCAATTATGTGAATGTTTCTTTACATGTGTTGAAAATGTTTGTTTATAACATAATTCGCTAAAGAATCATTAAATGTGTTCAAGTTTCCAAAAATGTGTTGATATTGAATAAAATCAAAATGTCTTTCCAAAAGTTGAACCATTAGGGGAATTTTGAGGTCTAAAATGGGCCTCCTAAGAAAAATGTACAACAAAATAAACTTTATAAGAACCAATAAAATTCAAGATGATGATGTCAACCATGGGGAATTATTCACCATTTTTTAAGTAAAAGGGTAAAGAGATTAAAAATTAATAAAATAATAAAAACTACTTTTTCAGCTCGTATTTTCAACTTATCTCCTAAATTTTTTAATCAAATTTCAAGCGAGAGTACTCGTTGGATGTAAAATTTAATTCCTCATCCAAGGAGTACCCATGTTGCATACTTTATATGGACCCTGCTACACAAAAAATGAGAAATACTTTAAAAAAAAACATGATTACAATCATGTTTTTCATGTATTTCTCAATTTTCTTGTAGAACGACCCATCGAAAGTATGCAACATGGGTACTCCTTGGATGAGGAATTAAATTTTTCATCCAACGAGTACTCTTGCTCAAAATTTGAGTAAAAAATTTGGGAGATAAATTTAAATATGAGTTGAAAAAGTAGTTTTTTTTTCCCTCTAAAATTTGATGATGTCATCAAATCTTGTTTTATTATTTCCACTATTATTTTATAATTTCCTTAGGAGGCCCATTTTAGACCTAAAAATTCCCCTAATGTCTTAGGAACATATGATGCAGCGTTGTATGAATCTCCTTAGTATGTTAACCTTTCCTTGAAGTTTTTGTATCTGAAGTAAATTTGATGGAATTGGCAAATCAACAATGGCCTGAACCTTCAATGGGTCGATTTGAATTCCTTCTTTTGAGATGATGAATCCAAGAAAATGACTAGAACCAACACAAAACACACATTTATGTGGATTGAGTCATATTTTGTAGTGTCGATAGCGTAAAAATATGGCTCTCAAATGCATCAGATAATCAATCTAATTTCGTGAATGCACGGGTAAATCGTCTAGATAGGGTTGAACAATGTGATTGATGTCATTGAAAGCATAATTCATTGCTCTCTGAAAAGTGGCCCCAGCATTATTTAAACCAAACAGTAGTTTCCGATAAGAGAATGTTCCCTAGGGACAGATGAATGTTATCTTATATTGATCCTCTGGGCGGAAATTGATTTGATTGTAGCCGTAAAATCCATCCATGAATGAAAATATTTTGCATCCAGCACAATAATCAATAATATGTTCGATAAAGGTAGGATAGTTGTCTTTTGGACAAGCAAGATTGACATCCTGATAATCGACGCACACTCTGATGGTTCCTTGTTTTTCCATAACAAGAACAACGTTGGAGACACACTCAGTTAGCGGAATAGGGAAAATAAAACCAGCACGCAAAAAATTTTCAAATTCTGCTTTAAGAGTAGTAGCCTTCTTCGGATGAATAGGACAAAGGCATTGACGTACCAGTTTGACATCAGGGTACATATTAAAAATGTGTTCAATGATACTAGTATCTATGCCTGGAATTTCCTCGTAAGACCAAGCAAATACATCATGGAATTCATGAAAGAGAGAGAGATACGTTTCGATTTCTGATGGGGAACAAGATACGCCAACATGAATGTTTTCTACAATGCCAGGTTTGGTTTAAATATCGATAGAAACAATTTCTTCAATATTTGACAAGTTTTTCTCAGAATCGATTGCATTAATAAGAAAATAATTCGAAAATAAATTTTTGATCGATGGGTGATATAATTCACTAAGATTATTTTCTTCATAATCAGGAAGATGGGAACGATGACGATAATCTTCCAATGGTTCTCCTTCTGACATCATGGTTTCCAAAATATTCTCATCTGTCAAGAAAGTTGAGGAAAAAGGATCAGATGGAGTACCAAAATCTAAGGAACGATCAACCCAAACAACCAGTGACAATGATTTCGGATTCGTCGTCCAAACCAGATAAATTGATTGATATTCCAGCTCAATAGGGCTAGGTGGCAGAAACTCATCCAACGGAACAATTTCAGAATCACCCGTACTCTTCCTTAAGCCAGATGGAGTGGAAGAGATCATGTATCAGGTCTCTATACTTGCAATTTTTTCCGACGTCACAGGCGACGATAATGCAAAGGTTCCCATGAGAGTGGAATCCTTTAAGTTTCCTACACCAATTTTTTGAAGTGTGAGTTAGGGTGCGTGAACAAACGGAACACTTCCAGTTACCTGTGAAGTGAAGGCAAAGAAGGAAAGTTGATTGATGACTGTGATAGAGCCTTTATATGGAAAGGAAATCATTCTAAAATATGTAGAAATGATTGCATTCATAGCATATACCCATGGCCTTCCAAGTAGAATATTGTAGTCAAGGGGTTTGTCAATGACCTCGACATCAACATTCACTCTTTTTCCCCAGTTCTACGTGTAGGTTATTGATAATACCACAAGGCTTATATGTACGTCCATCAAAATCTTTCAACGTCGTTGACGATTGAGATAGGTGTGGCGAGCCAAGTGACTTCCAATAGATTAGATACTTAATGTACCTATATGCTCCCTCATCAATAATAGTACGATGAACAAGGTTATTGAGAACATTTACTTGGTAGAGAATGCCAATTCTGATGGTAATTGCAGCACATAGCCCATTTGATTTCCCTTTTTTCTTACTTCCGGGTTGCTTGACACTTTTGCCTTTCTCAAATGACATGGCATTGATTTCAGAAGAAGTTACAGGATTAGATGCAGTAGTATGATGTGTGCTTGTAGTAACGATCATACCATCTCCGACATGAGAGTCCTTTGATGGAGGAGGAACAGTAAAATTAGATCTCGACGTGTTAGGAATTTTCTCGTAGAGCGTACCAGACTAAGTATAAATCAAGTCTAAATATTGGGCACAAGAAATGACCTACTCTTCAGTGACGACGCCACCCTTAGCCACATCCTCAGTTATAGATGGTAATAGGGACTTAATGAACCACTCAGCAAGGAGCTGATCAAGAACAAATTTCTTAACCATTCTACCATGACGACGCCACTCATGAATGTGATTAGAAATGTGACTAGCATTAGTCTGTTTAAAATTAGTCAAGAGTTCCGTTCTAGTTTCATATCATGTGGGTAACTGGAAGTGATTCAAAAGGATAGTAGCTAGGGCAGTGATATTATCAAAATAAGCTCTAGGTAATTTAATGTACCATTTTGCAGCTAGACCAGTGAGCATACGTTGGAAAATACGTAGTCGAATAGAGTCATAATTTAGGGAGTTTGATGAACACCAATAATGATAAGTCATAACATGAGTCGATGGGTCTTCCCCAAGGTTTCCATTAAACTTAAGAATATCTGAGGGTAATTTATGGGGTATCATCGACCACCAAGGAGCATAGTTGATTGGATCATTGGTGAGCCGATTTAAATCTGGTAAACTCTAAAGTTGCAACAAAGGGAAAATGTCAATTAAGGTCAGGTTGAGCATAAATAGGGTATGATGGAATTGCTTGGGAAATAGGTATTTAAGCACCAACATAAGGAATCTATTGCTGGTAACCCAGATAGCGGTTTGTTTGATAGGAAAACGCTTGAGGATTCTTTTGACCAAAACTTGGGTATGATACTTGCTGAAATGAAGGTTGAGGCATTTGCACCTGAAGCTACCAAGGGGTCTATCCACCAATGTTATAACCCAAATTAGAATAACTTGGATTCAGTTGAGGATAATTATAACCTGGTTGTGGCTGCAAACTCCCATAATATGGTAGTACAGCTTGTGAATAAATGATTTCGGGCACAGGTTGTTGTAAATTAGTCGAAGGATTTAGAGTATGAGGGCCCAATACTTGAGGGTAATGAGTTGAAGGACCCTTTTATGTGGAATTATGAATTACGGATAAATAATTCTTCCCTAGATAGGTGTTAATCTAGAAAAACAGATTAAAGACTATACGACTACTTTTCCTAACTAAGAACAGACACACAAAATGGATTAGAGGCTTACATGGAATCCAAGCTCTTCCAAATGATTCCTTCTGTCACTTTCGTTGTAGCTTCAAATTCCAGCCAGCTATGAAAAATATTTCCTGCAAGAATGAACACTAAATAGCAAAAGATAGCAATAATACAGATGTTTATTCAAGTTAGTTTTCTAAATCAGTAAAGCATAAACCATATACATCAACTAATATCTTTCAATATGGAAAATCAAAGCCAATACAAATGCATATAGGGAAGAGTAAGTTGTATTCTTTATTAATTATAGAAGGGGAGGTTACAACCAAATGACTAATTTAGTGTAACCATCTCCAACAACATCCCAACCTCATCACAATGCAGATATCTCCAGCAAAATGTCACTCAAATCAATCTCCTCAATGAAAAATCCACTAGCATTTCTCTACACAAATTCTTCCTTATCAAACACTAAGATCTATGCTCAATTTATAAAGAAGTTGAGGTATTTTTACAATCAATGACTTTCCAATAATAGTCAAGACATGTTCCCAATCTTATAGATGTCAAATGGACACATGGTTTTGAAGTTTGACACTTGTGAACTATTCTAGAAGGCACTGGCCAAGTGGAGATTCCGGAACAATGAGAATTTTGCTCCCAATGTGATCGACGCACCCTTAGATGTCGGGAAGTGCTTTGTAGAGCAACCTTGCATGGGGCTACCTACATATGCAACGCACTTAGTCCCTTTAGAGGCAGCATTGGTGAGCTCTCATATGATATATTATAAACTTCAAACTTTGGAAACCTTTGCAAATGAAAGTCTTTGATTGATTTGTCTTGTTATTTTTCTTAGGGCATGTAGAAACTGAAATGTTAGGGGATGATAAACCCTTTACATTGGTCCTAGAGATGATGCCCAGTTAACCAGGTCATTGGGAATGATGCCCAAATTGACTTATAACAATTTCCCCCTAAAGCATGAAGTCAGAATAATAATAACAGTATTTTGATTGATATGATTTACACTATGATGATCTGGAGATGAAGCGGAGTGGCGATCTCCATCAATCTTACAATAAATTAAATCATGACATATCCTCTTGATCATAATTGCTAAGGGTAGGCATTCCCATGTTCAACACATAAACAATCTAATAACATGTACATAATTCATAAAGTCATCTACATTGGAATGTTTCCCAATATAGACATTCCTACAGATATAGGCCCATGTTCAGATGGCAATCTGTATGTAAGGTCACCATATAGATGATGTGTACAAAAATCCTAAAATCGTAGCCCAGATGGCTGAAACTAGATCCAAGGTCTTCTTAGCTTGTTCACTGGATCATTCGGGTACAATTCTAGCCATGCAAATATATGATTTGTAGTTAAACATGGGAATACATCGTTTGATTACTAGCCAATGATGTGAGCTGTTAACAAATGCAAGAGAAGCACCATTGATGTCAATGAACCTCAAGGTACTGTAGTACATTTCGTAAGGTATGAATAGATGATTTGATGTCGAACGCCAAACAAAATCTTTCGGTCAAAAATCTGGAAGCGAGGATCTTGTCAATGCTATAACAAGCCTCATGGTACTGGAATTTGATGTTTCTAAGTGAACTTCTTGTATAATTATTTGTCATCGACAGGAAGCCACCTTATTGCGAATTGGTAGTTACTGATTTCGGAGACAAGGGTATGACTTGATATAGTAATTTTCAGGGATGACGATCATGAGAATAAAGGTTTACGAGTATTGCAGAAGGATGAGTTATTCACTGGATGAATTCTCTTGAACATATCAGCGACACTGTGATGAGTTTCCAGCATTGACCCAAAACCGAAGTGAAGGTATGATGAAACATAGGTATGAATAAACCGTCAAGATGATTACCCAACCCAAACAGTCACGGCATGGAGTGAAGGAAGTTTCATGTTCAAGAGCAACTTGCTACCATAAATAATTCTGCTCACTTTTCCCAAATTTTCCCTATCATTTGTCGACCAGTACCTTTTATTTTTTAACAAGATTTAGGAGGATAACATTTTCTTGATCTATAATTCAACCCTTCAAGTGAATAAAGTATCGTTATTTAATAATTTAACAATTCTAGTGATGAATGAAACTCGATTCTTTCCATGATCGACAAACCCGTCGCTATTTTATGTTTTAACGAGCTTAACGACAGTGATAGCCCAGTCCTTTTTCATATTTAGAGAGTTTTAAAAAGAGGAAAAAAGAAAAATCCATAAGTACTTTTTCATAAATTTGTCACTCAGATCCGAAAAAGTGTAAAATAATATCTGAGAGAACCTCTTTGGTCATGTTTAACCAAGGTATTCCTTTTTCGTAAATAATCTATCTCAGTCTGGAAAGGGGTTAAACTTATACTTAGTAGATATTGATTCATTTACTTTTACGAGCTTGAAAAGACAAGTGCTTGGAAATATTTTCGCATTATTGAAGTATGAAAAGAGCTAAAAGAAGACTCCAGGGGTTCCTTTTTCACTGTTATCGAAGCTCTAAAAAAGATAAAAGTGCACTTCAAATCCTTTTTCATTTTTAACAAAGCTCAAAAAATAAGGAGAAAAAGTATGCTTTGTGGTCAACTCATTCTTTGAAATAAATCTGCACAAATAATCTATTCATCAATTTTATATCCTGTTCAGAACAACATCAAATGGATTAAAAATACCTGTTTCATGATAAAAGCATAATAAAACTATAGTCATGGCAATAAATTTAACTTGCAAATAATTAAATGACTATTAAAAGTAGTTTCACTATTCATTTTTACCATTCCATAGTTACCATTTGCATTTTGGAGCTCTAAACCTGATTTCCCCCCCAAACTTTAGCTATTGATTGTGATCGTTTTCGTGGATGGTTTTCATTGTCGTTTGATCCAGGTTAGTGATATAAACATCCCATTTCATTTAGTGTTCATTTCATTTCCAATTTCTGCAAATTTTCAGGGTTTTAAGGCCCCTAGGGTAAATTCTGCCCAAAAAGAGGGCAACAAGCCCCTGAATGTCAAAACATGCATTTCATAACAAGTACAGTGAAGGTTACTTACATGCACAATGAAATTTTTCTTGTTAGGGAGTGTGTTGGGCGCAATCTAGATTTTTGTTTCTTACATTATGCCCAAATTTTGCCTAGTTTTCTTTTGCAATGAATGGAATATAATGGATCTTATGGTTGTATTTTAGGTTTCCATTGAATTAGAATGACGATTACATGGAGGGAAAGAGAACATGAAGAACAGGATATGATTTCCTTAAATGATTCAAGTACAGTAAGAGCCCTAAGAGATTGTGGATTGCTTAAGTACTTCAAATTTTTTGGGATGAGGCAACAAATAGAACTATTGGAGTTCTTAGTTCGAGCATGGGATCCAAATATTGAGGCATTTCATATTAAGAACCAATTGGTTCCTATAATAGTCGAGGATACGTACTTTCTTACAGGTTTTTCGAGGAGAGGCTTACCCATTTCACTCTCAAGTTTTATTAATGGAGGAGAGACAGTGAGAGGTTATGTTTTACAATGTTTTTATCTAGGGGCAAAGCCAAGAAAATATGTAAAGATAAACATTCGAGATGTTGAGATTTTCCTTTGAGAACTATCCTTTTCATGATCGCAAAACTTGTTGGCATCGTTACACTACATGTAGTAAATATATCGTATATGCAGTACGCACTAGAGTGTATGGAGCCAACAGTCTTCAACTGGTCTAAAGTTGTTCTATCTCAGATAAAGGAATAACTGAATAAATCAAAGGGAGGAAGGAAGAATAATTTCAGTTATGGTTCTATCCTTATATCCTTCACCTTGGAATGGATTCCACTGATGCAGTCACAACATGTGACACTGGATATAGCTATTCTTAGAGATCCTCAGATGTAGAGATGGGCAGAACTCATGAGTCTGCATGTAGGCCAATCGACTTTTGTGTTCTCTACTGCAGTTTTTACCTGGTTCTGGCGACATATCCTCGCCATTGACGAGTATGCATACGCAAGTGTTGATTTCTGAGGAGATCCAGATTTATCATTACCAGAAGGCGCTCAGTGGGATGCAATAGGTAATAATGTTTTGACCATATTTTTTATTTTCCTAAGGTTTATACAATGTTTTTGTATTTTGATGTTTTCCCAAGACAAAACTAAATGTTTGATGTAATGAAAATGTTTACCGTGTTCAACCAGTAGTGGAATTAGAGCGCGAAGCATATGTACCAGTAGAGAGGGATGTCGGGAGAGAAGTCCTTCAAGGTCTTGATATGGCTGAGACTCTGACTGAGATTCAGCAGCACATAGAGGGTTTGACCTTCGGGATTCCGGATTGTTGGATCGAAGAGCTTCCTATGCGACTTCAACAACACACTATTCAAGTTCCTAACAGTTGGATGCGGTTACTTTGTAGGATAGCTAGATCTATAGCATGTTACCATGAGCACCACTAGTTTACTTGTGAAATTTTGCATACATTTTGAGGTCAAATGACCAATGTGTCTTCGACGCAAATTTTGTAAAAACCATAACTATATATCTATATTATTTCAGTGTTTTCCTCTGTTTATTTTGCAATCCTATTCAATGATGTGAATGTTTTCTTTACATATGTTTCAAGTGTCTATCTTATTGATCATCTGGGCAGATATTGATTTGATTGTAGCCAGAAAATCCATCCATAAACGAAAATATTTCACATCCAACACAATCATCAATTATATGGTTGATAAAGGGAGTAGGATAGTTGTCTTTTGGACAAGTAAGATTGACATCCCGATAATCGATGCACACTCTAATGGTTCCTTGGTTTTTCATGACAGGAACGATATTGGAAACCCACTCAGTTAGAGGAACAGGGTATATGAAACCAGCACGCAAAAGTTTTTCAACTTCTACTTTGATGGTAGAGGCTTTCTTTGGGTGAATAGGACAAATTCGTTGATGCACCGGTTTGATAGTAGGATACATATTAATAGTGTGTTCAAAAATACTAGTATTTATGCCTGGAATTTCCTCGTAAGACCAAGCAAATACATCACGAAATTCACGAAAGAGAGAGCGATATAATTCGAGTTCTGATGGAGAACAAGATACATCGACATGAATATTTTCTACAATGCCAGGTTTGGTCAAAATATTGATAGAAATGGTTTCTTCAATATTTGATAGATTTTGTTCGAAATCAATTTCATTAATGGGTAAAGAATTCGAAAATAAATTTTTGATGGATGGGTGATATAGTTCACTAAGATAATTTCTTCATAATCAGGAATATGGGAATGATGATGATAATCTTCCCATGGTTCTCCTTCTGACATCATGGCTTCCAAAATATTCTCATCTATCAAGAACATTAAGGAAAAGGGATCAAAGGGAGTACCAAAATATAAGGAACGATCAACCCAAACAGTCAGCGACGTTGATTTCGGATTTTTCGCCCAAGCCAAATAGATTGATTTCTAGCTCAATAGGGTTGGGCGGTAAAAATTCATCCAACATAGAAATTTCAGAATCACCCGTACTCTCCCTTAAGCCAGATAGAGTGGAAGAGATCATGTAGCAGGCCTCTGTACTTGAAATTTATGCCGACATTGCAGGCGGCAGTAATGCAAAGGTTCCCATGAGAGTGGAATTCTTTAAGATTCCTACGCCAATGTTCTGAAGTTCTAGTTGGTGTATGTGAACAAACGGAACACTTCCAGTTACCTGCGAAGTGGAGGAAAATAATTATGGTTGATTAATGACTGTGATTGTACCTTTATGTGGAAAGGAAATCATTCTAAAATATGTAGAAACTATTGCAGTCATTTCATATACCCATGGCCATCCAAGTAAAATATTATAGTCAAGGGGTTCGTCAACAACCTCAACATCAATATTCATTGTTTTCCCCCCTACTTCAAAATGCAGGTTATTAATAATCCCACAAGGTTTATATGTACGTCCATAAAATGCCTTCAACGTCGTTGATGATTGTGATAAGCGTGGCGAGTCAAGTGACTTCCAACAATTTAGAGACATAATGCATGTAGATGCTCCCTCATCAATAACAGTGCGATGAACAAGGTGATTGAGAACATTTACCTATATGTAGAATGCCAATTCTGCTGGTAGTTGCAGCACATAGCCAGTATGATTAAAGATGACAAGATTAGAATCAGTCAGATCAATTCCACCAATAGGTGACAATAAAGCCTGTTTTTGGGAGGGAAAATTTTGTAATACCTCAAGAGTAGACATAGCTGAAGGGTATGGAGCCAAATATTCAACTATATTATAATTTTGTGAAGCTCTTGCTCAAGGATTATATGTTGATTTGTGAATTACTCCCTTTGGTGGCTTGATTGTCAATTTAGGAATAGCAGTAGTTAGTACTGATTCCGTAGACGAATTCATTATCAAGGTAGTAGGTTGATCAGTGGCCTGACTACCATAATATTTATTACACGCTGACACCAAAATATATGTTGAAGGTTTTGTGACAGATAACATTAACACTTAGGAACTAGGAGCTGAATCCGTAGCAACCATGTTTGTGTCCGGATTTGGAAATGGGTCTGTCAACACAGCTGACGCATGGGAATTCTTGATAATTTTTTAGACTTCAGCGCGGTGAGGACAATCCCTAACAAATTTTTCCTCATTACAGATTATGCATGGATAACGAGGTTTCCTAGGTCCAAACGATTGATCAGATGATCTTTCCTATGGGTTAGAAGTTTGCTTTTTCTTAGATTTCCCCTTTTTCTTACTTTTAGGTTGCTTGTCACTTTTTCCTTTGTCAAATGACATGGCATTAATTTCGAAAGTAGGAGCAGAATCAGATGCAGTAGCATGGTGTGTGCTTGTAGTGTCTATCAAGCCGTCTCTAGCATGAGAGTCCTTTAATTGAGGAGGAACATTGAAATTAGATCTCGGTGAGTTAGGAATTTTTCATAGAGCGTGTCGGACTGAGTGTAAATCAAGTCTAAATATTGGGAATGAGTGATAAATTTCTCTTATGTGACGATGCCACCCTTAGCCACATCCTCAGTTATAGATGGTAACAGGGACTTAATGAACCATTCTGTTAGCCACCCATAAAATCTTTCATATCAGATGGTGGCTAAATGATGTTGGATAGCCTTCAAGAAACAATTTCATGACTAAAATTGCTGTTACTTGAAGACTTTTGATAATATCCTAGCCTTGGATAATATTCACTACTGTTTCACTTCAGAACTTAGAATCCTACTGATTCCCAAAGTCAAAAACTGCTACAAACCCCATTTTTCCCTTTCTCTCTTTCCCATACTAACCTCATTTTCTATTTTTCCATTCCCCATGAAAATCCTATAATTTCATGTTTTCTTCCCTTTTCATTTCATAAAAACCATTTCATGAGGTCTAGTACCCCTTCTTAGCCTTATCCGAACCCTCAATTTCCTTCAAAAATCATGAAAAATGCATATTTTTATGTATTGGGCTTAAGCCCCCTCGGGCTTAAGTTTTTGACCCTTCTCCGCCTAAAACATGAAAAACCTTTGAAAATCGTGTTTTTTGGGTTTTATTTCATTTCCAAAGTTTTTCCGCCCATATGATTTATGGATCAATCTCGGCCATCGATCTACTCCGCAAATCAGACGGTGCGGAGCGCGCCTCCCTGTGGACCCCCCCGTCCGTGCACTGTCTGCTCAAAACCGCGTGGTTTTCATCGCACCACTCTTCGGCAGATGGCAGTTTTTCCCCGACAACCAGCGATTCTATATGACGGTTGATGCGTGTCCCTTTTATGATTTGAAAATTGTTGCGCATCCATCGTCCATCGCGCGTTAAAATCCAGACCAGGACGCCCAGCGAAATTGATCTCTGTCGTCTGATCTGGACCCACTCATCCAACGGTTGTCGATCTACGAAGGTGTCCGATGTATAACCAAAGTGCCTGCGCGATAAACAAGCCATCGTACCGCGGAAAATAAATCTCTACCGTCGATTTGATCTGCAGATCGACGGCTCATATTGCATCGCCTGATTCCGTTGCCCAGTCAACGTTTCCCCTCCGCTGAATTTCCATCGCCCGATCCCGACCGTCGATCTCTGCGCGATCGACGACTCAGTTTTAATCTTTCGACCACCCATTCCATGATCACTTTCGATAAATTCTGACCGTTGGATGATGCCATCCAACGGCCACGCTCCCTCCATGTGCCTCTGCAGCAGTTAACCATAAATGCATGGATTTTATAATTTTTTGTTTGTATTTTGCAGGGTTTTGAAGGTTTTCACTATGAATGAAGAAAATTCTAAAGAAGAGGGTGACGACTCTCTTGCTCTCAATTTACCAGAGGAAATCGACCATCGGGTTTAAAATTTCATATTTATCAATGTTTCATGAACCATTGATGTATTACAGACCCTGTACAGCCCTGCAACAGCAAGAAAACATGGATTAAGCGCATAAAAAGAGTATCAGCGCTGAAGACTAGGAAATTATCAGAGCAAAGGATTAATGGACTGTTTATGAGGATTATGGCCCAAAATGATCATGATAAACCTAATCCCTGGGTTAAAACAGAGTTCAAGACAAATCTAAAGGGTTTCACCGACAAGAAAACCCTCCACCGCCACAAATTGAGGCAAATTGATCCCTCTAGCTGCCACGACGCCACCTGTGCCTCAAAGTATTCAATCAGGAGCTGAATTTATTGATCAGGATCAGATATTTTGCCTCGACACAGCCGAAGAAGTTATTTCTGCCAGGAACTTCAATGCAAAGAATATCTGCAGAGTTAATTCGACGCCGCATAGTTCCTCAAATGTCAACAAAACTCCTACCAAGCTTGAAATCATGATGTAAATCATTTAATACAGAGGATATGTATGTAAGTCTCCTCATTGAAGGCCAATGAGCCATTTAATTCTATATTAATTGTAATTGAGATCTTTTATCAGATCTCACCTCCTCATCCTTCTATATATACTACAGCAGAAGATGAGTGAGTGTTGGTTGTTGTTTGATTACAAGTTGTAACACTGAAATTCTCTGAAATAAATATACAAGTCTGTTGAAGTTGAAAAACAAATTGAAGTCTTGGATGTCTTGATGATGTTTTTGCATGTTTGTTCCTGAGAAGGCTCTATCATTGGATCCATGAGCTTGGTTGTTGGTGAAGTATTCTGAACTGTTTAATGTTTTCTCCTGTTTTCATTATGTTCCATAATTTCTTACTACATTAGGTTGAAAGTTTTAGGCTAAGAAATGACTCCTGGAAGCACCTTAGACCTGTTCATCCTTCACTGTTTTATGTTTTCTTCTGCTGAAGTATTTTAGAGGCTTTAAACTTTCTCTTTAGTCTTCATGCTTGTTTATTTCCTTATTAGCTCAAATAGTTGGTTTCATCATGATTTATGGTTCTCCCTGCTTGTCTGCTATCACTTGAAAGCTGTTATTGAAGTCTCCCTTTGAAGTACCATTGTTTTAAGTTAATCAAAGAGGTCGGTTTTGATCTTGCCCTTTGCCATTTCTTGAACAGTTGTTTTGAAGGTCTTTATAGTTGTAAGCATAGATGTTATTTAGGTGTTCCCTCTTCTATGACTGCAATTATCAGTGAATCTTTTATGTTTTTCTAAGTCCTTTAGAATAAAATCTTTGAGGAAATAGGGAGTTCCCCGAATCTTAGATTTCATTTTAAAAGTTGTCTTGAAGTCATTATTTTCTTAAAGAATGTTTGTATAATTTATGGTTAGCCCTGTCTATCAAATATCTCTTTATTGTTAAGATATGTTTTCAATTTCCCTTTGTTGAGAATTAAAACTTCTCTTTCCAAATCGTTAATGTCCATCTCATTCCAAAAAAAAAAGGATCCTGTGGCCAAGTTAGATTTTCCCTTTGATATCCCATATCCCTTGAAGAGTTTTTCATGACCTTATTTTGACTCCATTGCCCAATGAACTAGATATTTCCCCTTTTTGTCTACCTTTCCTAGACCTTTCATGTCCTGATGTATCAACTCAATCCAACCAAAAAAACATCTGCACTTAATAACTAGTCTAAAATTTGTATTCAAAGCACACAAGATAAATCTTTTCAAACTAATATTTGAGAGATCCCTCTCTGAGAACAGGAGGACTAGATCGTGGAACTCTAAATATTGGTTCTGATGTTGCCTTGTCTTTTGATTTTCCAAACTGTCAAAACACGGGAGACCAACATAATGGCGATCACGGTGGGACACTTCTGAGTAAGAAACAATCTAAGTAACCCTTAGGATTCCTTTTTACCCTTATCAAACCTTGAAGGAACCAGTTACCAAGCCATAAGAGCAACTCTGTTTGTTTGAACACCTTAGCAAAGTGCAAAATCAGACTTAGAACACTCTCTTAACCTATAAAACCAAAATAACTCAGAAAAAACCCAAAAACATTTCAAGTTTGGCTTCATAATAAACATTGGTAGTGGACCATAAAACCTTTTACCTCCTCAGGAGCTAAAAAATTCCACTTTGTAGTAAAACACTCATTCTTATATGTCACTTACCTTTTTTTGTGGTTTACCTTATACTCTTAGACAGAGTCTGGAAAGGGCTAGGTAGCTTCTAGATCTCATCCTCTTTTTGAGGTGAAATATCTGGTAAATTCCCTCCTAGTCAATCTTTGGTTAGAGTTTGTTGTGTTTCAGAATATCCTTGCAAAAGGATATTTCACAAACACTGTGGTGGGAAGTGTACCTCTTAGAAAAAATTCTAAACTTTCCACCTGGCGACTCCACAATCCTGGACAGACCTCAAGACTCCACTGGGAAGAACTCTTATCATTATAATATCATTCAAATCCAGTTAGAAAACTGTAGGATTAAAATTTATGTGAACAGATCAGTTAACCTCTCAAATATTGTCATACTTGGTTGAATGTTTCTTGTTATTTGGGTCTAAAAACATAGCATAGTGGCTCCTAGAAAGATCCACACTAGAACCCATCCTGACCCTGATCCACCTGAGATAGTTGATGACCCAGAAAGAATCCTTAGGAAGTCTCCTAAGATAGAATCTTCAACTATTTTCAGATCACCTCCAAGAGCTAATTCAATCCCTGAAAATATTTTAGCTCTACAACAATCACAAGTTGACTTAGTTAATCCCTTTAGGACTAGGTCATTTGGTGATTTAGATCAACTAGATTCTGAGTCTTCACTTTCATCTCCTAAGATAAGTGAACATCCTGGTAGTAAAGAAACAAAACCTCCTGATTTACACTTCCTTCATAACCTAGGTGTCTCTCACCCCAGATTAGCTCAGCAATCCACTACTGTTCCATCCACTCATGTGCATCCTTCATCCACTATTCAAACCACTCCATTTCAGCCCACACCTCCTCTTGTCAATCCACCCCTTGTAAACCCACCCCCACCACATATCATGGCAGCATGGTATGCTCACTTAGTCCTTCCCATACCACTAGTCAATCTTCCACAGGACTATCATTCCAAAATTCCATTATATGATGCTAATAATGCTACAAATTCATCACAACATGTGGATAAGATGGATGACTACTTTGACAGAAATGAGATCAATGATGATTCTATCAAGCTTATATTATTTTCTCAGAGCTTAGGGGGGGAAGTAAGAAAATGGTTTAAAGGTTTAGCCCCCCGTACTATTAATGATCTCCAAGGCTTCCACCAGACATTCTTGAAAAAATGGAAAGTAAAGAAGAATCCTCTTCAAGTCCTTGCTGATTACAATAATCTCCGTAGGAACCCTGGGGAAAGTGTACAAGCCTATTGTACTAGATTTTACAATGTATACAATGCAATTTCCCCATAACTAAAACCTCCACAAGGCTTAGCCTTAAACAAGTTTCCTGAAGGATTTGACTCTGACATGACTTATTCACTAAGAGAAAGAGATTTTGCAACTCTTGAAGATATGCAAAGGGGTGCTCTTTCTGTGGAAGTCAACTTAATAGAAAAGAGAGCAAGTGTTAACCTGGAGTTTTCTAGAAGTTGTGTAAGAGGAAAGTATACCCGAGGTAACCACAAACCAACCTTTTAGATGCAGAATCTAGCCAATCTGCATCCAGAGAGGGCTCTCTCTTTATGATTTATCTTTGTTCTTGAAAGGTTTTAGGCTAGTTATAGATTCAAAGTTTGTTTTGGGAAAATGGTGGAATCCACAAACTAAGGGCAAGGTTGAGAGCTTTCAGTCCATTGGGCTATGGAGTCAAAGGATGGCTTTACTGGATTTCTATTCTAAGCACAAGATGGTATTAGAGGGCAAGATAGCTAGACAGAGAACAATCCTTAAAATTTAAAGTGGATGGGATGATCTTGAAGGGATGAAAGGCAGCTAAGAATCTTTCACCATGTTCAAGAGAAAGAAGAGAAATGACTACAAGCAAAGAGCAATGAAGGATTCTTTGTTATAGTAATCAACAATGATTAAATTAGCAAAGCAGGAGCATTTAAGAATTCATGCTTATAACTAATTTAGAAGAAAACATTAAGAATAATAACATTTGAAAACAGAGTACAATTAAGCAAATTCTGTTTCAATCCTTTATGTAACTTATTCAGAAATGGATATGATGATATGATAAGCTAATATAAAATTTCAGACAAAGGGTAGAAACACTTATTGAACTGTAGTCCAACACATGAATCCTGCAACAAGTCCAGTGCTTCAAAACGTCATCCAGCAAGCCACAAGTAAATTTCTCCAAAAGATTTTATTCCGAAAATCTCAATGTTACAGCAGAGTAATAGAATCCACCCCAAATGCTTCCAAGAGTGGAGTATTTATACAAATTCTAAACTAAAATATCTTGAAACAAATATCCAAATTGGTTCACAAATCTCTCCAACTATTTACATAAATAGAACTAAAGTAAAGGACACTCAAACTATTTGGCACTATTTTTGATGGATAAGTGATGACAAAGAGGAGAATTCGAATTTGATCCAAATCTTATTTGATGATGAGGCATCCAAGTCACTAACTGCTTCCTTTCTTTGTGCAATCTGCTCCAACAATTGTGCAAACTTGGGGTCCAATGATATCTTCGTATTTCTCAATCCGTAATAGATATGTAAAAAGTGAAAGAGGTTATTGTGGATAAATATGTTGGTAAGATAAACCTCTTTCACTTTCCTAAAATTCCTCTCCAGCTGTGCATAATATTCTCTGTAAAAAATATGTGTAAAACAGAGTTTTACAGAGTCTGAAAAATGGCCTGTAAAGATGCGCATGTATCTCTCATTATAAAACCACTGTGCAAAAACTGAGATAGGTTTTTGTCGATGGGTCTCTTAGGAACAAAAACCTCCTTCAGTTTTGTGAAATGTATTTCTAATTGGCCACAATATTCTCTGCAAAATGATGACTTGACTGTAATTTTCTGCAAAAAGTGCTTTTCAACATTGTTTAATATTTCCAAAACCATAATAGCTGTTAGGAAAGTGAGAGAGGTTTTTGTAGATGGTACTCTTAAGAACATAAACCTCCTTCAGTTTTACAAAATTCATCTTGTATTGGTCACAATATTTTCTGCAAAATAATGACTAAAACATGTAATTTCTGCAAAAATGTTCCTTCTTGTTATGTTTTTTCATCTTTTTACTTTCTTGCTCTTTTGACTGTTTTACTTTCACTTTAGACAAACTTCAATTTTGGTGAAAGTACTTTCATTTATTTTTACCATTTTACTGCCTTTGTAACTTCATTTTTACTGTTTACCTTTGACTGCTCTGTAACTTCATTTTTACTGTTTACCTTTGACTGCTCTGTAACTTTGTTTTGACTTTTCACTCTGACTTTTACCTGATACACTTTATCCACTGATACTCTTTGATTTTGATACGCTTTGAGTTGGGGATAAAACTGCTTTCTGATTTGGATCATAATTGGCATGATAGCAGTGGATAATTTCTGGGAAAATAAGGACTGAGGGGAATAAAATACCTTGGGAGATTGGATTCCCACAACCCTATAAGATCTTGCCCCTTTGAGTGTTCGTCTCTGCAGCGACAGAAGCTCAAACGGGGACTTTCATCAAAATACAGGTCTTTTATTTGGAAATCTTCATCTATCAGAGGTAAATAGTCCAATTCCCGATGAGGAGCATTCAATGGAGTGATATTTAGAGCTGTCGGGACCTCCATTTTGGTTCTTGTGGATTCAAAATGGAGGTTTTCGTTTTTTCTTACAGACCGGACGGGATATCTGAAAAAGGAGGAAATTGGAACAATTTGCAGGTTTTGGGGGCAATTTCACAGGTTTAAAATCTTCAGGGAGGACTCAGCAATGATTTTTAACCACTTTCTAAGCGAAAAAACAAAGGAAACTGAGTTTTTCGTGCAGTCGGGGCGTAAAATGATAAATACTTGTTTTTAGACGGAAACTGGTTCTTTGATAGGTAATGAGCAATGGCAGGGACGCTCTTCAACACGGGCGCAGCAGAATTTTGGGGCGAAATGGTCAATCACAGCAGAAATTTCAAAAATCGCAGCGGGAGCACCGTTCTTCTCAGAATAATGAAAATAACTAAAAAACACAAAAAAATGGCTTATTCACAAGTTAAAAGGTTTTTTGTTTTTTTCGAGATGTGACGTCATGGTAGTACGTGATGACGTGTGCAGAGTCAGACGGTAAGTGGTAAGCGGGAAGTGCCCGCACCGCTTATGGACGAGGGCGGTAAAAGTTGCGAGGGCAGCGATTCCACAGGACGCTTGCCACGTGGAATGCTGACTTTTCAAAAACCGCCCATCCCCCGCTGGTTAACATGCTGGCAAGGGATGGGCAGCGGGATTAACGATCACCGTTGATCAACGAACGGACGATCCAACGGCTGAAAGGGAGGGGAACTTGTGCGATTTCAAAGGTGGGCCCGTCGGGGTTTTAAAAGGTTTTAATGCGTAATCTAATCACCCCAGGGAAAAGTTAATAGGCGGAAATGGTTGTTAATTAGTCCAAATGATTAATTAACCCCATGAATATTATGAAATGGATTGCGACGGAGTTTGGCCAGGTGGAATGCCACGTGGACGGACCACGGTGGCATAGACTTTTGCAAAGTTTATTAATATGTTTTGGTATTAAACATACTTATAGTATTATATGATGAATGAATTAATATAATTAATTCATCATAGGGGCGGAATTTATGTATAAGGCTATAGTTT